>NDXB01002671.1:9624-74709 GCA_002631895.1 Agapornis roseicollis
TTTTTTTTTTTTTGGTTTTTCCCCAATTCCCCGTGTGCGCTTTTCCTCTCGGGTGCACATCAGTGGTTTAAAAGTGTTGTCTGCGTGAGGGGTATGGCACTTGCTAACTGAGAGGGGCCTGGATATTTTTTTTCTTTAATATGCTATGAAATTCAGTAGTTGGGGAAACAGCAATTAAGATGTCTGGATTGTGTCTGTTAGCAACTTGCTGCTGGTATTGTTTTCGTTACAGGTGCACTGTTGTGTAATTTAGTCTCTGGATTTCTGAATAAGATTTCAGAGGAAAATTGAGCCTTGCTTGTAATATGCGTCAAAGCAAGATTTCCCTTTGGGCTTTCTGGTTGGTTATGGTAGTTCTGAGCTCCAGTACTTCTGAGACTTAGACCAGAGAACTTTTGAGCTCACACAAAAGAAGACAGAGCAGTTCCCATCTGTAATGCATCCAGTAAATACTACTGGCATATACATTATCTTAGTTATATTATTAATGTCACAGTATGACTCATAGGTATTCATTACAGTTGGAACAGGTTTATTTCCTGCATTAGTTTTCTCTGGAGCAAGAGGTAGATTGGCCCAGGCATTTAATGCATGTGTTGTAGAAGAATTGATAGCAGCTGACTTGTTGAAAACTGATTCATACATACCAATAGTTCTCAATTTTACTGAAATCAACCATCAAGAAATTCAACTCTGAATTTCAGAGTCCTGGTACTTTTGCATTATATATTGTGCTTTAGCTATCTATTTGTAAGGTCATATTATTTATTTCAGGTAATAGTCAGAAGTCGGTTGGCAAAACTTCCCATGATTTTTTCAGGGTTTTTTTTTTTTCCAATAAGCTATGAAGAATTGCAGGTGTATTCCTAGTGTAGAATGGATTTGGGTTTCTCCTGTATAGTCAGAACATGAAAGGATGTGACAAAAGTGAAAGTGAGGAAAAAGGCATTTTGAAGTTTAAGGTAAGAAGACTTGATGAGAAATAAGTTCATGCAGACTCTTATTTCCAAGAAACATGTCATGTTTTTTGGAATGTTGGTATTTAGTTATAATAGATATATAATGAGATAAGATGTTCTTCCTCAAAATTTGGACTTGATCCTGGGTACAGATATCAAGTGGTGTAATGCTGACAAGCACCTTTCTCTTTCCACAGTCTTCAGTTCCTAACAAAGTTTCCTTAGACTTCCAGATAGACATTTATATGCGCTTTCCCACTTTGTCCCTAACTACCTGTTGGGGAGAGGGGGGAAAGAAACTGGTTACTTTGTTCTTGATGCTTTTCTCCATCCCCTCTCTGCTGTTACTTCAGTTGTCAAAGATACATGAACTTTGTATTACTTTACATTTTAGGCTTGTGAAAGCTGTCATGGAAGTGTATTTGCAGTGTGGCAGTTAAATTTCATACAAAAGAAATGTTTTTCACAATGTCTTGTTTCATTAAACAAAAAAATTGCTTATTTCAAACCAAGGAATCTGTTAAGGTAGAGGGTGACGATAAGCTAATCTTTTGTTTCTACACCTTTATTATCTTTTTATTATTATTTAAATCTTCTTCCCCACTTTAAGATGCTGCCTCTTTTTTTCTGGAGACAGCATTTTTGTCATGTTTTGGTACCGCTTCTCAGACTTGAAAGCCTTGAGCTTTCACTAAACTTCATAGAAGAAGCTTAAGGGAGAAAACTTAAGAGACAAAAATAAATGTAAATGTAGTGTTGGATGTCTGACTTTTGCTGTTGAAGGCAATAAAAGCTCTGTATAACATGGGTAGAATTTAATCCCAGGTTCTGTCTTGTTGCTTGCAAAATTATGTCTTTTATTATACATCTATTAACGTGCATATCTTTTAAAAGGATGATGTGCCTGGTTCTGTCCTTGTTTTGAAAACATTTACTGAGGAATTCTTATTAGAACTAACTTTGTGTTATTAGACTAAAATTCACAGCCTTAGATACTTTATTTCTGTCACTTAATTTGTGCAAATAATGTTAAATCCCATGCAATTTTCATCTTGTAAATTACTTTCATTTTTCTGTTTGGTCAGTGAAAGTAAATGTTTCATCATAAGCTAACACTGTGCTGTGCGTCCTCCTAATGCCACAGGAAAATAAATGTGTTCAGAAATGCTATTATAATACAGTTTACATTCTGAAGTGATCTTTCTTGAATTCAGAAGTATACTATTTCTCTATTATACTTTTCTACAGCCACCATTTGTCATATATATAAACAACTTGAATCTAGCTTTGAGAGTGTGGTCTCATTTCAGAGCACCAGTCTCATTTTTGTGTGTCAGTATGAAGATTTCTATTTGTGTGATAACCAAACACTTTCTGAGAACTGAATACGTGGGTAGGTCAATCTCAGTCTGTGTCTACCAAGGTTGGTGGAGCTCTCCAGCAAGAGATTTTAGGATATTTTGCATTCTCTTGCATTAGTTGAGACTTCTTAACGGTAATCCAGCTGTTTTTGTCTTTTTGAAAGACTGAGGATTTCTCATAATGTGGGACAAAAATCGAGGAGTTTTAGGAGTTAACAGCTCACTTTGGGAGAGCAAGGCAGCCTTGCAAATTGTTTATAGATTGTGGTTAAAGATGTTGTTTTAAGTGTTGTGTGGTTAGGCTTTAAAGCACCTTTGCTAGGGCCTTGACACACGCAAGAGCTGTGCATCATCATTTGCCTCTAGAGTAATTGTTTTTTCACATTGCAGTTTTAATGTGCGTGTAGCTGCTCTAATTGTATATTGCAGATCAAAGCTGTGTGTCTCTGCTGCATCCTTTGTATGGACACGAGTGCTCATCCCAGCATGCGGTTAGTCAGATAAGGGAGCTGAACGGTCTGCAAAGTGCACAGTAAAAAAAATAGGTTTTGGGTGGTTCAGGTCTCCTCTTGCACGCAGCAATGTATGTCCTACCAGCACACTGAGGGATGTAATAGGGGCTGCGCCTGGAGGGCTTTGGCAGTATGTTGGTGGTGTTCTGTCTGGGAGCAGAGTGGACTTTAGATGGGTGAACATTAAGAGTCACAACAACAATTTAGAGCTACCATAGAGGGTGACTGGATTTTTTTGTTTGTTGTTTTGGGGAGGGTTGGTGTGGGTATTTTTTTTATATATTATCATTATTTTAAAGATCTTCTAGGCTGTAAGCATCTGCATGAGTTCACTTTTTTTTATCTAAAATATCATTTTCACTGTTGAATTAGAATTTTGTTTGTGGTGGTGGTGGTGGAGGAGAGAGAAATAGGAAGGTGGAGTGACAGGCTTCGGAGGTAGTATGCCTTGTTCTCAGGAACAGAACAGTTTATTACTATTTTGCTCACATTTGTCCTTTTCCCCTGCCCACAATCATTAAATGTGACTCAAAGTGGAAATGACAAAATGGCTATTTTCAGGCCATTCCACTGTTTGTTCTTTTTGGTTATGCAAAGGTATGTGAAGTTACAAAGTATCTGTGGTACTGGGACACTAAGTCAGCTTACACAAACAATGAAATACAGTGCCTCAACCACTTTTACCAGTGTAGTAAAAGTCTTTCAGGCAGCATTTTGGTTGCTGTTTAATAATTCTGCTTCTTAATAAGTAACCAGATAACAAGTGTTTTTTTTTCTTCAGGAAATGTGCAGTAAAGGTATTCAAAGACATGGGGAGCAAAAATAAAACTTACATTGACTTAGACAGCTGTGTCATCATCTAGTTTCTGTTATTAACAGTAATTTGGATAGAGTATATTCAGTGCTTTGGAAGGTGGTCTGAGAGACTGGAGGTAAGAAAACCTGTGAAATCATTGTGATCCATGGCTGTGGTTTTGGTCTCATTGTGCTTCTGTTGGACATACATCAACTTAAATGATTTCCTTTTAGTTCTAAAAGACAAACATTTCTGTTCTACAGATTATTCCCTTACCTGGGAAATTTAGGTGATGTTAGAGCTTCTCTGTTCAAGCTGTTACATTTTGATGAGGAGGAACTGTTCATTGTGCGAAATACCACACGTTTGTTTGTTCCATGGATAACCGAGAGGATTAGCTAAGTGACCTGCTTTGTGCTAGTTCTTTCAAACTGAAACTAAGGAACATTGATGAGAGACGGGACAAAGAGGTATATCAAGTTTCTAAGGTATAACTTTTATTAAAAGAACAAAACAACAAAAACCACATAGACCCCCACAAATGCATGAGTTTAAGATGGGCAAAAGGTGCGTGTAATCTTAACAGTAATAAGCATAGGTGAATGTCTTAGTTCATAAGGCTGAAGATGCTGCTACTGTTCATACCTTCTCATGTGGTAAATTGCAAGCTTGCTGCAGTGTATTTTTACTAAGGTTTTTTATCTGCTCTGCCCTCACATCTATTAAGTATTAAATAGTTGGGGGAAAATTGTGTGTTCTTGGGATGACTGGTTTCATACAAGTCTCTTTCATATGGAATCACTGAATGGTTTGGGTTGGATGGGACCTTAAAGGTCATCCAGTTCCAACCCTGTCCCATGGGCAGGGACACATTCCACTAGAGCAGGTTGCTCAAAGCCCCATCCAGCCTGGCCTAGAGCACTGCCAGGAATGGGACAGCCACAGCTTTTCTGGGCAACCTGTGCCAGTGCCGCACCCCCTTCTCAGGAAAGAATTTCTTCCTAATATCTAATCTGAATCTCCCCTCCTTCAGTTTAAAGCCTTCCCCCTTGTCCTGTTACTACGTGCCCTTGTAAAAAGTCCTTCTTCTGCTTTCTTGTAGGCCTTCTTTAGGTATTGGAAAACTGTTATTTAATTAGAGGAAAAAGTAATCTCGCATTAAAATAATAGGTGTTCCCATAGGAAATAGTGGTGAAGTATTGATACACTTTTAGCTCAGAGATAATTAGAAAGTACCAGAGAAATAAATATACTTTGGGGGAAATGGTTAATTCTCCAGTTCTCCTCTCCCTGTTGTTTGTTGGTCTGCCCCTCCAGCCCCCCTGCCTCCCCAAGAAAAAAACCCCCACGAAAACAGAATCCTTCAGGGGAAAGTAATTGCACTTCATTGCAATTCCTAATTTTAAAGTGATAAGGCACTTGCTAGTGGTACAGGGTACTCTATTAGATTGATAGTTTGATATAGTACAACAATTACTGTAATTCAATTGGAGCTTGTTTTGGGTAATATGTTACATAGCAGAATAGTTAAGCCAGGATAGCTGCTGATACTGGCAAGATAGAGCTCTTGCATCTTGAAACAGGTAGCTTACTGACTCTGGATTTTGTTGTTAAACGTCCTTGTGTGGAGCTGTGTTTTTCTGAAAGATATTTACAGCCCGACTTGTAGTAAAACATGTTAATTGTTAGCATGGGGAGGGGGGAAACCCCCAACAGCAATACATCGGAGAACGTTTCTGTATGCTTTGTGCTTAGAGCAGAATCCAGATTAGGGTAATTTTTAACTTGATGCCTAAAAAGTAAGTGCATTATGTATTACAAATTTAAACAGTCTAGGTCAAGTCATGATTCTGTTCGTGTTTTCACTGTGATTCTGATGTTGAATTATTCTGCAGAGTCATGCAGAATGAAAATACAAGCACTTAGGTCTGTTTCAAAGATAAAAAGATTTAAATGTTTGTCCGAATAGCTGTGAGCTGGATTTTGTGTATTCCCTTGCTGTTTGTTTGGAGTAAGTAAAGTTGGGGTAGTAGGTGAAGGGTGAAGTTGAAGATAATGCTTCTGTTTGTTTTCTAGAAAATATTATTTGTGCTTGAAATCTGTGGTTTTGTTTGTGTGGGGTTGGTTTTTTTTTTTTTGATACTTGCTAACAGAGTTCTGATTTTGATTAATGTTTGAGAAATATTACTTGTCTTACGCAGAAAGTCTCTTCAAACAAAACCGGCTCTTTATTATACTTACAAAAGCATGTCTTCTGTGCATTTCTGTTCAAAGAGCAGAACTAGGTGTTGCAGATAGCCTAATAGGAGGAGGAAAGAAATCAGCTAGGATTTCAGCTAGGTGGGATTGGCAGAGGTAAAAAGAACAACCCTGGTGCTGTTTGACATCACAGTTTTGGCATAAAATTTTAAAATTCTTGTTTGTAGAGTCCAGTTCTCACTTGTTCTTTAGAAGCTGTTTGAATTTTAAATACTTGTACATCTGTTATTTTTTTTCCTTTTGCTTTTACTTTCTCCTCTTGGTATTAGAGATTGATATCAAGACAGATTTCCATCATTCTATTGCATTTTCATAAGCTTTCCTGTTTCTGACAAAGCTTGTAAAGTGGCCTTTTAAAAAAAAATATTTTTTTTGTCACTGAAATCTCACTTGAAAGTATTCTTGACAAGGGTTGGTTTTCGTTGTTACTTGTTTTAGGAAAAGGATTCAGGGTGGTGGGTATATTTTACATTGGTTCTAGCTTCTTTTTACGGTTTGTTAGGGCAAGAATTGTCTCCTGATAGGCTGTACTTCAGAAAAATGCAAATAATTTTAGCTTTCAAGCTGCTCTGTTTAATGTATTAAATAAAAGACTTCCTTATCTCATCCTTTCGTGAGTTGTTGCTTTAGCATTGTGGTTCTCCTTCTGCAATCTTTTCGTTTGTTGTTTTCCCTTTCTCAAAAGGGAGGAATTAGGAGTAAGGTGAATTCTGGTTATGGGCTTTCTTTATTTGTGACTTCTACTGTAATGCTGAGAGTCACACATACAAATTGTCACTGCAGCAGACTTCCTAGAGAGGTGGGTGCTGCTCCAAGCCTGTCAGTGTTGGAGGACAATGTGCTTAATACCGTGCTTTAGGTTTTAGTGAGCCCTGAGGTAGGCAGTTGGACTAAATGATTGCTGTAGGTCTCTTTCAACTGGGAATATTGTTAATATTTTTAAAATAACTTTTTTTTTTTGGTGGTGGTGTTTTGTTTGTTTGTTTGGTTTTTTTTTTTCTGATGGAGAATAAAGTACTACACTGGAGAAAACTTACTTAATAGCCTGTTTTTAATGAATATTTAATTTCCATTGTTTATTTCTTTATAAATGAGAAAACGGGAAAGAAGAAAGTCCACATAAACCCGTAACAAAATAAGAGGTGTTTTCCTTAGTGGATTTTACAGCAAAATGAAGCTTATATTTTTATTATTAAAATGAAGTTTTATAAACTTTCTGGAACTGAGAAGCGTTTAGATGGCCAGGGTCACTCTGATCTTTTTTAAGGGTACAGCTCACTTAGTATTGTTGAAACAGTTTGTTAATGAGCTGGTTGCAGATGCTTCTTAGTAGCAGTATTCAGACAAATGCTGCACAGAAGCATAATAAAACTACTGTGTAATTTGGTATAAATAGCTGTTTTGACACAAATGGACTTCATGAGGAGAGACTACAATGTGGGTGTAAGGTATGGATTAAGATCTTTAATAAGCATGATCAAGAGTAATGCAAATAGTTCTCTCTTTCCAAAACATTTCCTTTAAAAACTGCACGAGGAATTGAGCCTACCTTGTTTTTGTTAGAATAAAAAATGAACACATGGCTTATGACAAATCATGAGAAGTATGACTCAAGATGTCAGCTAGCCGTAGTTTTGCAATGTGTCAAAGCCGATTTGCTTAATTTACTTTAGTTTTTGTGTGTATTTGTGAGGATGTGTAAAATGGAAGGTTTTTGAGCAGGATACAGTGACAACCAAATTGCAAATGTAGTTCTAATACTTGTGAAACAAAAAATAATTCAATAATTATTAATCTTGGAGAGACAAGTTCAGCTTCTGCAGATGGGAAGTCTGTTTTCAGATAGAATTTTACAAAGGGCAGTATTTAAGTTTTTATGCTCTTTTTGGTAGTAGAGTAGAACAAAAGCTAAGGAAATTAATCAGGGCTGTTGGTGGCAGGAAGGTACATAGTTTTGTCACCTCTTACAGCTGTTCTAATATTTTAGGGCTCTCAAGCATGTATTTTGACTGATTCCTTCTGTAACTAGGAAAAAACCTCAGGTTCTCTTTCCAGTTAATTTTTATCAGTAAGATGTAATAGCAGGTTCTGAACTGAGTAGATAATGTTTTGCCAGCCTTCTAATGATGTTGAATTTAGGCATTTTGAAGAGTTGATCTGTGCAATCAACTGTAACTTGATTAAAAATATATATATATATTTAATAAGAAGCTTTTTCTTTTTTTTAAATGACTTGCAAGATTCATGCAAGTTAGCCTTTAGGGAGTCAAATTCCAGCAGCTTGCGAGGCCTTCTACAAATGTAACAATTCACAGAAGGGAAGCCACTAAACATTGATGGGAAGTAGTGAATGCGTTCCTTGTTTTGCTGTGCTTGTCCTGCAGCTTTTGCTTTACCTGTTAAAGTGCCTTTATCTCAACCCACGGGTTTTCTTTCTTTTACCCCTACCACACTGAGGGGGCGTAAACAAGCAGCTGTGTGGGGCTGAGCTGCTGGCTGGGTTGAACCATGGCAGGAGCAAAAAAGAAACTTGACTTCCTTCACTAGAAGGTTGTGTTGGTGGTGGTGGGAATTACTGGTATAAGCAAGGCTTTTCCAGAGTTTCGTTTTCAGACATCAGCACTCTTTATGTTAACAAACTGCTGGAGTACATGATGGTAGCGTGTCAGCAAGATAGGAGCACATTTGTTGAGAATGAGGTAAATTCCTGTTAATTAGGTGTAATATAGAAGCATCATTCTGCCTAAAACGTCAGTCAAGGCCTTCTTTAGTTGCAGAGTAACAAAACATCACAAGCTCTTACTGCAGTGCCTTTTTTTTCCCCTTGTTTCTGCAAAGTAAAGCTGTGAAGATGTATTTCAGGCTGTGTGAAGGATGAAGCTGCTACGCACTAGATCCTGTATGAGAACTGAAGAAAACTGAGTTTCTACCCTCCTTCCTTATTTTATTATTTTAAATTTGCTTTGTTATTGTCTAAGCTGACAGTAGCTTATGTGTTGTAAAAATGCTGTTTCTTAACCAAGAGCTTTATAATAGGATTGTACTGTTGCCACATTTGAAGCTTTTTTCCTTTCCTAGGAAAAGGAAGATGGTCTTCTGATCTAGAATTATAGTAGTTCAAAAGAATGAACTGTTTTTTCTGATCCGTCATTAATACTCATTCAACACTGCTGTAAAAGAAACTCTTTTGCTGATAAGAAGAGCTTGTTTTGATACTGTGCAGTTGAAAACCATGAGCAGTTGCCAAACTGGTCATGTTTGTAGCCTAATAGAGGATCATGCATACCAATTTTAAAATTAAATTGCTTAAGCCAACATTTTCAAGATTAAAAAAAATAAAATCCAGTTGTGAAGCTTCAACAAAATCTTATACTTTGGTAGGTTGAGGGAGGGTGTTTATGAATTGTCTTCTACAAAGCAGCGTTATTTGTGGATCTTCCTTGTGGATTTTCCAAGAATTCTGTAAATAGAACCATAGAGTGGTGTTGCTGTCCTTACAGTCTTTGTATCATCTTTATCTTAGGGTAACTCAAATTGACCAGATCACTATTTAAATATAATATTGAATATATATACTTTACATTTGTACTGTGATTATAGAAGAACTTATTAGTCTATGACCAACTGTGCCTTAAAGTCAGAAAGTAGAAAATACCAACAGTTCTCTGTGCAAAGTGGCATGTGTTGAATAGAAGACGTAATTAGGACCAGCTGGAATGAATTAATGCACTTAAAGGTCATTATTTGTTTTTATCCTTAATATACTGTGTTGGGTTTTTCTTTTTGTGAATTTGTGTAATAATATGGAAAAAAATCAGTAATACTTCAAAAATACTGGGTTTTTTAGCAGATGTTTTGCTTGCTCTTTCATAAACAGGTGAAATATTACAGACACTTGGCACCTGACCACTTGCTTCAAATATGCCATCGACTTGGACCTCTTCTAGAGCAAGAAATTCCCCAAAGTGTCCCTGGAGTGCAGACGTTATTAGGAGCTGGCAGACAGTCTTTGCTTCGTACAAACAAAAGTATGAAAAATTTATGGGAATTTTGAGAGTTCTTGATAATTCCGTGCCTCTTCTGAATTTTTGCATGAAAAAGTGCTTGCCTACATTTTGTTTGTGTAATTTTTTTTTAAAACAGGTTGCAAACATGTTGTATGGAAAGGATCTGCTCTTGCTGCTCTACACTGTGGGAGGCCTCCAGAGTCCCCTGTGAATTATGGCAGTCCACCTAGTATAGGTAAGTCAGTTTTATTCTGGCATTGCCATTACCTAACTCCAGATTGATTGATTATTGTGAGGATAAGAGCTAAGTAGTAGTGCTGTGTGTATTTGACCTTGTTTGTGTTATATACCTTACATTTAGTATCCTTTTTATTAAGATGTATTGTCATATTTGCCAGTTTGTATGTGGGGAAAAAAATGGGTCTTGTAAGTTAATACACTAGTTCTGCTCTGAAGCTAATTTTGTCTTTGAAGGATGAAGTGGAATAAAATACATTTCAGCCGTGAATGCATGCAAATAAAACTTTTTCTTAAAGATGTAGGAAAGCTGTCAGTAGATAAATAATTAGTAGTATATAACGACTTAAAACCAGGAGAGTGTGGTCTGCACCCATTTTTGGGGAGAATGGGTAATGTAAACTGGTGATGCTTTTCTTTGGAAAGATGTGAGTGTCTTGTAGAAGTTATTCTTTCTGCTCCTTGGTCCATTCAGTAATTTTGTAGCTGAGCTTTAGTTTGCTGTATCATGAAGCATGCATGTGCTGTCTCTACAGCTGAAAACCTGAGAAGCTGAGGGTCAGAGGTTTTTTTGGTTTGTTGGTTTTTTTCTTTCTTTTTTATTTTAAGCTTTCCTATGGTCACTAAAACATGTTTTAGTTTTCAGCCTCTCAACAGAAAGATACATGGGTTTTTTTTTTAGTTGCTAGAAGAATTGAATTGTGATATTTTAGGAAATTGTCATCCTTTTAATTTTATCATAAATAGGAAAATGTGCAAAATTACTTTTGTCTTTTCATCTTTTTCTGCTGATGGGGATTGACTAAAACCATATTACCAGTGTGGATTATACAAAAGCAGTAGTGGTTTATACCAAACCAGTAATTACAAGTAGATGTGCTGTGTGGATGACAGTGGGCAAAATTACTGGGAATATAGGAAGAAAAGATGATTTTACTGGGTGTTTAGAGCTGAGTTTTCAGAATCTCATCAGCTGGTATGTGTGTTGGTCAGAGGTAGTTCACTTAAATGCTTATGTAGCACCTGCATCCATTCAATGTGGTTTTGTTTAGTGCTGCTGTTTTGGTATTTATGTAGAGAGTTGTTTCTGTGTCATGTTCTAGGTGTGGGGGAGAAAATGCTTGTTACTGAATAGAATTCCCCTTTTGAGTGGCTGTACATTGGCTTGAATTGTAAACTGACCAGTTGTAAACTTGGAAAATTTTGGGCTAGATTAGTGGCTATATCTGCAAGGTTACTGGAGGCCTGCACTTCCTAATAGCTGAGATTTCTGTAGTGGTTGCCTTATGCTATGCCTATGCTTTACTCCAACATTTTAAAATATTTTGAAGAAATCAGAATGGAAGATGAGGAGTGCTTAGCATTGTACTGTAGCTTGCTCCATGGTATATAGTTGTTAAAGGGAAAAAGATCAGTACATGAAATCCATGACAGCTGGAGTTCAAAGAAGGTTGTAGAGCTGCTGTGGTAATAGAATTAAATGTTAAGAAGAATAATGTTCAGGCTCTCTTTGAGGAAGAACAAGTAAGGCTTTCTAAATAAATGTTATTGTTATTGAATCTTCTGCAAAGCATTGAATATTTGCAAAATTACAGTTACTTCAGCATACCACTTTTTTCATGATCAGTGATTTCCTTTTCCAAGTGCTGGTTAACTGAATGTTTTCTGCTGTGAAGTACATTCTGATTTTTTTGATGTCTGATTCAGAACTCTGTGTTAAAGCATTTGGTTTTGATTTGTCCTATCCTAGTGTGAGTCTCTCAATGAAATCATGAACTGCAATGACACTTTAATAAATTTAACTATAAGATTTTTGTTCTGTTTCCTTAAGTAATTTCTTGGTTTCCCCACGGAAGCCTGTATTTTACGTGTTTGTCCAACAACAACAACAACAAAAAGGAACCTATTATTCTACAGGCTGTATGTATTTCAGGTGGAGAACCCACTAGTGGTTGAGGAATGGAAAATACACTGAAGTCTTTGTCTTGGGCAGGAAAACTTAATTTGCATTTCAGCAAACATACTGAAATACTCATTTATTTGCTAGTGTGATGAATCCATGCAATTATGATGCTATTAGAATAGTTTGTAGAATTAAATTCTTGTGTATGTTGTGCCAGCAACCTTGTAGCTGGTTTATATGCAATTGAAATACAAATATGTTATTCTCCAGAAAACTACACAATGTCTGTAGAGCATAATGAAGAGAAACAAAGCTTCAATATGGAGTAATCTTTGTCCAGTTGCTATTGCTTGTGCAACATAATCTAAACAGTTGCTGAATTAAGAAAAAAAGAGCTATGTCATATGCTAATTTTTTATATATATATATATAAAAAAAATTGTCTTTGATGCAGAAAGGCAAAACAAACTCAGTATTTTTCAGGAACTGCTGAGAAAGCATAGAACCAAAGCACAAAGCTTAAAGAATTTCCAGCTCAAAGCTCTTGAGGAAGCTGGCCTCTCAAGTGTGAAGACCTGCATGAGACTGGCTGTTCACCCCAGATATTGAACAGTGTTGCTCCTGACCATCAAAAATAGTATATCATGGTCTTGCTGAATGGTCCACCTCAAGAAAAGTTCTGAGGTGTTTTGTACTTTTTTTCAGTTTCTTCTTAAATGGTACTGCTGGTTTTGGCTGTAGAGAGAATGAGAGGTTCTGGAAGTGGTGCAGATCTCTGTTTCTAGAAATATAGTAAGTACTTCAGGCCTAAAAGCTGACCTAAGAGTATGTCATGTAACTGTATTACTCTGTTAATTAAAGTAAGAATATTTAAAAGACCATCTTGTGTTAAAGGATCTGTGTAAAGTGACATTTTGTTACACATTTATTCAAGTCTAAAGTAAATTATACAAAATTATTTCTGTTGTGCAAGAAGGAATGAGCTATAGAAGTCTTAAGGAATTTACACTTTGAGGAAAATATGAATTGAAAAAATATATCGTGAAAGCAAAGGGGTGCATTGAAGTCAGGAAACAGTTTGGAAATGGTTTTGATTGTATAAATTTCTTTTGTTTTTACCTTACACCTTTTGAAACATCTCAGATTCTGCTTGTATGAATTAGAAAGGTTGGAAGTTATTTTTACTGAGTGAATTAATACTATATATAAAGTTTTAGATGTGTAGAGAATTTTTTTATTTTCATAAATGCTCCAGTGAAAAGTCAGTATGCTTCCATGAAATGCCCAGAGACAGGTTTTGGCTTGATCAAATTGCTGGCTTACCCACTTTCATTGGTTGACAATGATGTATAAGCCAGGAGAGCTGGAGTACTGCATACAGTTTAGAAGTTGAATAGAAAAATGGCAGGAAGGTAGAAGTCAATTTAAACTGAGTTTTTTTTACCTTGGACGTCTTTACAGAAGAGGGGGGAGGGAAACCCCAAGAACCCAAAATTGAGTGTTTGATCTATTTAGTCTTACTAGCCTGGAAAGTGAAAGGAGTCCAGGTGTCTTCATATTTATATATATTTGTATATATTTATATATATACATATATGTTATTAACAGCTCTGAATGCTTTGGTATTCATTAGAGGCTTGTCTAGGCTCTCAAATTAAGAAAACTTGATTCAATATGGATAAGAGTTCTAAGTGAAGTATATTCTTTAGGTGTCTTTCCAGGTTTCTTCTGAATTTGGTTCTGTTTTTCCATGACTGGAAGGGGAATACAGGTGGATTCTGTTCCTCAGAATAGAACTTTCATTAGTTAAATACAACTCCAGAAAGGAAGAAAATGAAAGAAAAGTTATAATGACTTTTCTGTATGCTTTTTTAAAATGTAACTTACACTTGGTACAAATTAATAGTAGATAAAGCAGATTACTATCCCTCATCTTTAAGGCATATTTCACACCTGGGATAAGATCATGTAAATAAGCTGATGGAATCAGTCACTCTGATAAAATTGAAATAAGAAAGCCAAGAGAGAGGGGAAATCAGCACATTTAATACTGCCATATCTTTCAGACCCCCAGATTTATTTTCCTTATGCAGATTGCTATTTTTCTCTGAGCTGCTTATTCTGTTGTGGGTAGGGAGTGAGTCAGAGACATCCTAAAACTTTGAAGGTATTCGGTTGGTGCCTGTTGCATGCCTTTTGAGTGGGAGAAAATCTACCGTTTTGTAAGTCTCCCTGAAAACTCCTACGACATTACCTTCAGCAGCTTTATGTCTGATTTTTAGATAGATTGTTCTGAGAGAAACCAAACAAAGAAAGTCATCTTGACTGAGATATGTGGGTTTCAGATTGAGGTTGTTGGCAGCAGTGAATTGTAACAGTCAAAGTGAGATTATAAAAAACAGAGTTCCATTTTATGAAGTTGTTGGAAGAGCCTACCTGTCCATTCACAGCTTAGGTTCCTAAGTGGCCCTTACAAAAAGGGAATTTAAACTCTTAGCTTTAATGTTTAAGCTTAGAGCCTTGTTTCTCACCCTACCCTAGTTTTTTTTCTTTTATTCTTGATTATTGTTGAAATGTTCATGGTGGTGAGGGGAGGTTTCTGAGGACTGGATGAGCACAGATGTCTTGAAACAGGGCAAGATTGAGACGCAGAACTAAAGGAGAGTCCTTCGTGCCTCAGTCCTGGGGCAAGTGATGAAGAAAATGTTCTGGAAATCAAAATAACTAAGGTCAGGAGTGTGGCTGAGTAGTTGACATTGATCTGTGAAGAAGTGATGCCTGGCTAGCCTGAACAAGATGAGTACTTTGGAAGATAAGGGAACAGCAGTGAATGTTTTTTATGGCCTCAGCAAGACTGTCTAAATAGGCTCCCATAACATTCTCACTGAGCAGCTGATAAGATAAGGCAGAAATGCTGGACCCCAAGGGTTGTGATCAGCAGAATGAATTCTAGTGACTGGCATGAGGGCCTGTCACTCATGGTGTACTCTAGGGGTTGATACTGATAGAGCCAGTATTGTTCAACATATTCATTAATAACCTAGATGGTGAAACACCATGTTTTGCAGACAATGCAAAAATAGGAGTGATTGATGGATCAAATGATCTGTGCTGCCATTCAGGGGACCTCAGTAGGCTAGAGAAATGAGTCAAAAGGAAACTAATGAAGTTCCATGAAGGGGAGTGCAAAAGTCATGGGAGGAATAACCTCATTAATCAGCAGACACTGGGGGCCAACAGGCTGAAAAACAGCTTTGCAGGAAACAAGCTGGCTGTCATGATATTGAACATATGAGATGTTGAGTCTGCAACATGCCCTTGCCACACACAAACAAAACAGCATCCTGGGCTATTGGAGTCAGTGCATTGCCATTAGATTAAGGGTGTTCCTTTCTTTCTGATCAGCTCAGGCAAGATCATACCTAGAGTGTTGGGTCCAGCTCCTCAGAACAAGAAAGACATGGACAGACGGGGAATAATCTAGAAGCAGACTAGGCAGATGATGAAGGAATTGAGGTACCTGTCATAACAAGGAGAAGACAAGAGAGCTGAGATTGTTTAGCCTAGAGAAGAGAAAACATGGGGGGAGTGCTGTCAATGGGCATAAACACCTAAATGGGAGGGTGTGGTGAAGATGGAGCCAGACTCTTCTCACTTGTGCTTCCTGGCAGGACAGAAGCTTATACGAAGTAATTGGTTCTTTTATCCTAAAGAGTCTGCTTACAGTTTCAATTTATTGACAGAACATCTCTTCAAATTCAACTTTTAGTTCAGCTTTTTCTCTCTTTTTGTAAGCTGTGTTTTCATTTGAATGCATTGCTGGAAGCTGATTTCCATCAGCCGTCTCCATCTTACATTAAAAACAAGCAGAATGTAACTTCTGAGTAGGTTATTGTGTAAGTTCACTTTATTACTGTGACAAACACCTTCCTTATTCTCTTTGTATGTGTATGTGTGTGTTTGGGTTTTTTGTTTGGTTGTTTTTCTGGGGGTGGGTGTTATTTTTTGGTGTGGGGTGGTTTTGGTTTTGTTTTTAACCATAGGATGATTTGTCAGAAACATAACTAGATTTATCCTGTGACTGAACTAATCCTGGTTTCCTGCTGTTCTAAAGTAGACTCAGCAAGGAGGAGCTTTGTCATAAAGCAAATGTGACTGCATCTTTTTCTTGCAAACAAGGAAGCTGAAGAGGATATAGTAGAACCTTAAGGCAGTAGTGGCACATTGACTAAAAATGCCTCCTTTCCACAGCTAATCATCCTGCTCCTTCACAAAGCCATCTTAAACTGTGAAAACTTCCTAGAATCCTTGGGCTACACAGGCAGTTAACTAAAATGTTTCAGGGATGTTCTTATGGCCTGAGGCCAATGGGCTTGGCAGTTGTCCATACCACTAAGTGCTTTTGCTCCTTCTAGAGTAGCTACAATCCAGTTTGCATTTTTAATGTAGTTTGACCTGTGCTGACTCATGAACCTATATCTGGTTGGTCTGGGCTTAAACCCAATGGATGCAAGAGGTGTGTAGCTGTTCCACAGTTGTTGCTAGAGAGTGAATGTTGTATCGCCTGCTGTATCACCATTCTGTGGAGTATAAAATGTATTGCCATTGCCATTCTGTGGTCTGGTGGTGATACCGGGAGCTGTTTGACTAATGTCTATGTATGTATCCATGCATATAAGCATTATACTCTGTTGCTTTGTCATTGCATGAGTAGCAGTTTAAAATTAGTAACACTGAGCTTTATTTTCCTTACTGAAGTTCTTGATGGAAGATTTCCATTTTGTTAAAATGAAGTAGATTCCTGCTCCTGGACCTGGTGAACTTTAACAGTAAATCCCAAACTCTTTGAATAAGGATCTGTTAATCAAAATTGGAGTGTTCTGTAAGGTTTTGATTGCTTTGTATGTAAATTTGTTTGGTTTTTTTTTTTTTTTTTTTTTTTTTTTTTTTTTTTTTTGGTTTTTTTTTTTTTTTTTTTTTTTTTTTTTTTTCTTCTTCTTTTCTTTTTTTTTTTTTTTTTTTTCTTTTCTTTTTTTTTNTTTTTTTTTTTTTGCTTTGTTTAGCTATAGTGGGTAGCAGTATTAATTATTGGCTTGCAAGTGGGAGATAAATATTTGATTGCTTAGAAATCAAACATCAGGTTGTCTTGGAGAAGGTTTGAATGTTTAGTCATATTCAGTTAGCTGTGTGGAAGCTCTTAAATTTACTTAACTCCACTGTGGAAGCTGTCTCAGTTCTCCTGAATTTCTCACTCTAGGTATAAAGTTTGAACATTGACAGTTCAAAGATGAATTGCAGCTTTATGCTCTGTCTTGCATTTTGGTACTTTTTTGACAGTCTGTGTCATAGGCTACTTTTGTATATATTTTTTCCTTAACTAGGGCAAAATGAGAGAATTACTATAGTGACCTGTTCATGTGGCAAGTGGTCCAATGTTGAAACAAGCTTTCCATCTGGAGATACATTTTAGCTTATGATCCCAGTATAAATGCTGTCTCTTCTTTTTTCTTTCCTCATTTGATAGTGGATACCCTATTTTCAAGAAAACTAAATGGAAAATACAGACTTGAACGCCTCGTTCCAACTGCAGTCTATCAACATATGAAGATGCACAAACGAATTTTAGGACACTTATCTTCTGTATACTGTGTAACTTTTGATCGGACTGGCAGGCGAATATTTACTGTAAGTACAAAATCGTTACTTCTGCAGATTAGTTTTTTTTTTTAAGTACAGATAGCATCACCTGATTGTTTCCAGAAGTTAAATATATTGATGATGTGTGTCAAGAGCAGATGCATGCTTTACTACCATTGCTATCATATATGTTTTTTAATAACCATGCTGGTTTGCGTGTTAAAACAGTTTTGTCACACATGTCTTAAGGCTGGATGATTTCAGACTGAACTACACAGGCTAGTGAACTCATATTTTTTCAGTAGAAAGGAATTATGCTATGTAGGTTCTTTGCTTTAGACTTGTTTTCTGTCGCAAAAACATAAGCAAAAGGATGGACCACCACTGCAGAGTTTGATTAGGAAGTTAGGGAGGACAAGCAGTGTGTAATTAAAGGTTGTTTTGATTTTTTTCCTATAACTTTTGTTATATTTAAAAGCATGAATACTAAGTTTAACAGTCTGGTTGTGCACTTAGATTTGATACAGTGTGTTGAAGGAAACCAGAAAGCTGAAAATTCATTTGGTCTGTTCTAAAAATGTTTGTTCATAAGGAATTGTCTCAATGAGATTCCAGGAACTTTTTATTTGGTTTTTGGGTTTTTTGTTTTGTTTTGTTTTTTTTGGTACCAGTGTCTTAATAGTTTTAACTATTTGCTATCTGTTGTTAAAAAAATAAATACTGGAAGGGTGTCTAAAATCAGGACTGAAATTGTGAAATTACAAGTTTCCCAAGGAATGGGAATTATAAAAACAGATATGTGTCAGTGTAAGTTGGATTTCTTGGTAAGCAGTTAATTTAGTAGAACCAAAGATCTCATACGCACATACCTCGTGCCAGTCTTGGGACACTTGGGACCTTTGTGCATCCAGGAGTTTGACTCTGTCTTTTCTAACCTCATGGCAGGTAACACCAGCAATGCAGATGGAAGTATAGTTCAGTTCTGCTTTATGTACTGCACTCTTAACCTCTCAAATTCTGTCAAGGCAGTTGTTAATATACTTGGCCCTTTTGCCCACACACATTTTGCTTTGTTTCATGGAGGGATGTGTGGTTGCAGAAATGGGACACTTGCAGTGTTTTGAACAGATCTGTTTGTTTGCTTTTTACTTCAGGCATCGCAGAGACTTGTTTCATATTTCTTCAGCTTTCATTGCCAGATCAACAGTCATAGGCATTAAATTCTTAGGTCCTGTAGCCTGTGTGGTTATGCTATCAGGAAAAATGGCTCTGTTGTAGCTTTATTTTATGTGTGACATGGAAGAATGGGTTAGAGATTTCATGTGTGTAAGTTGGCTGTGCTTACCCTGTTCACATACAAACAGAATTTTTTATTTAAGTGTGTAAAACTCCTTGTTAAGGTCTTCAGTTCTTCATTTTTAGTAAAACTTAACCTAAGTCTTTCTTCTTCCAGAGATGTACTATACTTCCTCTGGTGTCATCTGCAGTGATAATTCCTTGTTGCACATTCCCTTGTTTTCTGCAGTCTTATTTAAAAGTGATTAAGAAGAGAGAATTCTCTTGACTGTAAGAGCAATTTGTTTCCAAAAGAAAAGTGGAGGAACCTGGAATAAAATGGGGGAGCAGTATTGCTTCTGCTGTAATCCCATAGCTTTGCTGTCAGTCCTTTGCTGACAGATACACTGGTGTCCTGGTATGATTGCTTGAAAAAAGTCCCAGTTTAGATCATGATTACTTACATCTAGTGCTTAAATGAAGTGTCCATAGAAATCAGTGGTGGCTGGTGAATATTCATTTTGGAGAGCCTCAGAACTTCTTAGATTTGCGTTCTGAGGTAGATCCAGGGTTTTTTGTGTAGGTGTTTAAGTGGTTGTTAGCAAATGGAAAACCAATGGGTTGGATTCCATTTTCCAGTAAAACCTAAGTTGCTGTAGCTGGCGTGATGTAGTCAGTGGATAAACAGTCACAAACTGTCTTCTTGTAATTGCATCTGTGTAATGAAATGGTGCCAGTTTTTTTCTATCTAGATGACTACAGTTACTAAAGTCTCTAGTGCAATAAGGAGAAATAGAAATTTATAATAAAAAGTACGGCAAACTTCATTCCAGACACATCTGTTGCTGGCATGTAGGTTTGTGTGTATCAACAGGGAATTGTTCTTACTCTGCTTTTTTACTCTAAACCCCTAGCATTCAGTGTGACATGAGCTAGAGGAGAGGTTGGTTTAGATTTAGAATTGGTTCTAGAAGATGCATCATAACTGTTCTCTTTTCCTCCTGGCCTCTGAGGATTGAAAGCCTCTAAATTCAAGTTCCTTTTATGTTCTGCTTCAAATTAAAAGGGAAATGAAGTGATCTCAGCATGCTTTTGAGTCATACTCTTCTGGGAGATGTTATGTTTTCTACGAAGATGATGCTCTTAGTTTGCCTAAAGGCAACGAAAACAGGACATTATGCAGTTCTACTAGGTAGTAGGTCTGTATTGGGGTTTTATGTCAGGGAGAGAAGGTAAGGGTACAAGGGTGGCATGAGAAGCTGCTATAAGCCTCTTCTGTATCTGCTGGAGTCAATGCCAGCTGGTTCCAGGGCTGACCTGCTGGTGGTCAAGGCTGAGCCCAGCAGTGATGGCTGTAGTGCCTCTGGGATAGCATATTGAACAAAGGGGATGGCAAACCTGGTCAACAACAGTTGGAAGAGAGGAATGAAAATATGTAAGAGAATCAAGTCTGCAGACCCCAAAGTCAGTGCAGAAGGAAGGGAGGAGGTGCTGCAGGCACAAAAGCAGAGATTACTCTGCAGCCCGTGGAGGTTCATGGTGAAGGTATCCCCCTGCAGCCCATGGAGGACCTCACACTAGGGCAGGGAGATGCCCAAAGGAAGCTGTGACGCTGTGAGAAGCCCACACTGGAGCGAACTACAGGCAGGACCTGTGTCAGTGTGGAGAGAGGAGCCCACGCCGGAGCAGGTTTGTTGGCAGGACTGTGATCCCGTGGGGGACCCATGCTGGATCAGTTAATGAAGAACTGCAGTCTGTGGGAAGCACTCACATTGGAGAAGTTTGTGGAGGACTGTCTCCCATGGGGGGTACCCCCATGCTGTTCTTCCTCCTGAGAAGGAAGGAGCAGCAGAGACAACGTGTGGTGAACTGACCACAGCCCCAGTTACCCATGCCCCTGTGCTGCTGGGTTGAAGGTAGACAAAATCAGGAGTAAAGTCAGGCCCAGGAAGAAGGGAAGGGCTGTGAGGGAAGTGTTCTTATGATTTGGTGAACGATCTCTCCCTGCCCTTACCTTGGCCCATGAGCCTTTTGTTATGTTTTTTCTTCCCTGTCCAGGTGAGGAGAGGGGTGATAGAGCATCTTAGGTGGGCACCTGGTGTCCAAACAGGGTCAGCCCACCACAGACTCATGCAATGATTGTTTCTGTTTGTATTCTTGTATGGTTTTCACAAGGTATTTATGAAGATCAACCTTTTACACATTGTTTTTTCAATTTTTTTTTCATTTGGTTTTTTGAATATACAAAAATATTCTTAATACACAAACTATGGTAATTTAGGGTTTTTTAAATTAACTATAATTAAGGCATTTTTACTTATAAGGACCCAGCTAAAAGACCTATCAGCCATCAGTGAAAAAACGTAATTATTCATGCGACTTTGTATTCTGTCTGTCTTGAAAAGCATGACTTGCAGAACCCACACAGGGTAATGGAAGCAAGCATTGTCTTCTCTGGTTCCTGAACTACTTAGCCGTCTTTCTTCACAGCCAGAAAGTTATCTCAGTTTTCCCTACCTTTATCTTCCTGTCTCCTCTGAGATTACTCTTTCTAAGGAATAATAAATAGCATTGTGTAATAGCCTGTGTAAGATTTCCAACCCAAGATTAATTTGGATGTTTCTTGGCAGTTTCATTTCAGCCCACAAGTGTGTGTAGTAGTAGGAAAGTGAACCAGTTTTACTCCATACCTTAGCAATGCTGTCATTAATTCTCTTGGTGCTGAACTTGTTCTAGGATTCGCTTTTGACAAATGCTTTTTAATAGGCACATAATTCATAGCAGTTGCAGATATAACCTTGGAAACCTGAGCTGTGATGTAAGCCAGTGCCTTTGCTGGTAGAGCTGCAGCAGTATTTTAAAAGTTGTGAATTGTCCCATTCCATTCAGATAGAGTTCAAATAAATTTATGGGATTATAATGCTGTTATCTTGCCAAGATGCTACAGAATTTACAGTTTTATGTGAAGTCATGTTGTTTTTCCTTCTTCCCTTTTTTTCCCTTTTTTCTTGTTAAGACTTGCTAACAGTTATTTTCCTCTGCTGGTAGGGAGCAGGCTCATTTTATGCTGATGTTCTTTCCTTGGTTTGCAGTTATTAAATAGACCTCTGAGGACCCTCCAGGTGACACTGTGTCCCAGAACTAGCTTTTCTTTTCTTGCTGACCCTTTTACATATTTAAGCTGTCTATATGCAGGTTGCTGCCCATCAGTTACGCTCTGCAGGCAGCATTTTAGGGCTCTCATAATGCGGGGGTTTGATTATTAGTTGACGACTTCTCTCTCTTTTATTTCTTTTTTTCCCGTGCTTTGAACAATCTGTTCATCTGGTAAAATGTCTGCAGGCTGTAATCTTACTGTAAAGTCAGCAGCTTATTCATAATATTGATCTGAACAACGTGAGAATTGCAGAAGCGTGTTTGATGTAATATGCATAGTTCTGTCGATGGAGTCTTTTTTAATTAATTTGTGCAGCCCCAAGAAAAACAGGTCCAGTGGTTTGAGGTTTCTGGACTATGATGCAATTAATGTTAATGGCTTGGTTCTGTTCTCATGCATGTACTGCTTTGAGAAAGAGATAGATCCACACGTGAATTATTTTCACCTTCTATAGTGTTTTGGAAGCTTGGGATTCTGCATTCCCTTCTGCTTTCAGGTCTCTCTTCTGAGCAGTAAAGCTGTTATTTGTCTGCATCAGTTTTACACATACACGTGCACACGCACCCTTGTTGTCTTCTCCACTTTTTGGAGTGTTTTGGGTGGTGACTGCACTTTTGAGAAGAATATGCAAGCTTTTCCATGCTGTTAAGTCTAACATTATGATAACACTAGAACAGAATGAGCTGATACTATTATTCAGATAATCTTGAAGAGTTTCAAAGTTTTTGAAGCTTTAGATGCAGAAATGCAAACTGGAATCTAGAATACAGGAAGAGTTGCAGAAACTTTGTGAATGGCATGGATAAAAAACCCAAATCTGACAGCTTTATAAAGTGCTCTTATGGATTAAAACTGAATCTGCTTAGAGCTTTAGAAACTGAGTTTAGAGATAAATGGCCCCATTTTTCCTCTAAACTGCCTGTAAAGCTCTAAACAGCAAGTTTGCTAGTTCCGTTGTAAACCTGTGTTAACTTGCTCATTGGAATTGATTTGGAAGTGTGCATTATTGAGCTTGTTTACTGACCTTTTTCCTTCTCTTTAGGTTCTTAGCAACTTACAGGTGGATAAATCAAGCTATAAGTGAAATTAGCCTGTGTATATATGGTTGTCAAAAACATTCTGTGACTGAGCTAATCAGTTATGTTTGGTTTTGGTTTGTTTTTTTTAAGCAAATAACATTGTGTGTCTCTTTCAAGGTGTTCTATGCCAGTGAGATTACCAACTACATTTAAGTGCAGTTCAACAACTGTCAATTCAAAATGTCCTTGAATCTTCCTTTTTTCTTGTAGAAGTTCTGTATAGGTGAGCATCTTTTTGGGAGGTCCTAAGTTCTTAAGTCCTGTTTCTGAAGGGAAATAGCGACAAAGGTAGAATAAGTGCACAGTAGGTTCGTTTGTTGAATCTTAGTTCAGTGGGTCTGAATCCAAACAAAGTCAATGATCTAGAAGGAAATGGTTATTTCAAGGGCTTGTTTAAGATTTTGAGAGAGAAAGAGAACAAGCTAGAGTACTGAGCACTTGGTTTTCATACTCACACAGTCTGACGTGGTGGGGCAAAGAGCAAGGACTGCAAGCACTTTGTTGCAATTTGGGAGGATACAGTTTGAAGAAGTTCTGATATCTCAGAAGGACTTTTGAGGTTCATGCCAAGTTATTGGATTAATATATACTTAGGTTGCTAAGTTGTCATTAAAATGACTACCAGAGTCCTAGCTTAGATGAAATTAAGAAAAAACCACAGAATTTGTGTTGTACTTGCTTTTAGGCTGCTCTGATCCATTCATTCATTCATTTATTTTTTTTTTTAATGATAATGCCTAAGGATAATAGAAAAATTGAAGATTAATGCTCAGAAAACAGTTGTGGCACTGTCCAGAATGGTGCTTGTTAGTAGGGTGCTCTAGCATGCTTGAGGTTTAGAACTTTTAGTGTAAAACAGAGGGGTTGACTGGTTATTGTGCAGTTTTGCCTATGGATTACTTATTTTCTTTTTCCTTGGATCATATAACTGCATTAACAGAGACAGGCCCAGGAGAGCTGAGGGAACTGGCCGGTGACACTGAGGCCATTCTTGATTGTCCTTGAAAGGCCATTATGATAACAGATTTGTGAGGAATGGAAGAGAGCAACTGTCACTCTTGCCTTCAGTAAGGGCAAGAAGGTTATTCCAGGAAACTATAAATCCTTTATGTCAATCACTTAAGAAGCTGATGGAGCAAATCCTCCAGAAAGCCATTACCAAACAAAACAAGAAGGTGATCAGCATAGATCTATAAAGAGGAAATTATTCCTGTCCCACTTGATAGCCTTACACTGTTAAATGACTGAAGTTGAATGAGGGATAGTAGTGGATGGCTGGTTTTTCCTGACTGTAGCAAAGCTGTCAGCGCCGTCTCCCATAGCATTCTTACTGACAAACAGATGAAGTACAGGCTAGGGGAGTACAGTGAGTTTGAAAATAGCCTGAACCGCCAGGTTTGAAGGGTTGTGATTAGCAGTATAAAGTCCAGCTGGAGGCCAGTCACTAGGGTGTACCACAGGGTTTGGTACTGTGGCCAGTATGTTTTCTAACATGTTCTTTAAGGACCTGGGACAGAGGGTACCCTCAGTAAGTGTGCAGAAGGTAACAACAGAAATGCATCATCCTGTGTGACCTGCTTTAGCTGACCATACTTGAGCAGGGGGTTGGGCTAGATGATCTCCAGAGGTCTCTTTCCACCTCAGTGGTTCTGTCTGTCCGTTGCTGCTCAAATCTGCAGAGTCTGGTTATTTTCCCAGGGCTGGCACTGCAGCAGTCTAGCAGTTAAATAAGGCAAATGTTTACCACAATTTCAGTGTGGAAGTTCTATGCATAAGTAGAAATGGGGTAGGCTATACCTTTCAAACTACCTTGATTTCACATGTCTGGGGCCCCCCTGCAAGATATTCTATGAGGTTAAAATGTCACCAGTGCTCCAAAGTAGCCTTTTTGCTGATGCTAAAGACCTGTAGAGAGTAACCTGTATTTATGATCTGTAGAAAAATGTGCTCTCTCAAAGTACCTAAATATAATCAGCTGGCTTTCAAGTATTTCACAAACTGGGGCTATAGCTATATCTCCTTGTGTTGAGAGATGTGTGTCTTGTCTGAATTGGTATAAATAAGGAAGAGAGAAACTGGGGATAATTGCCTGTGAGCCAGAAACAACTTCTTGTTCACTGAGCAAAATGTAAGCCTGAAGAAGTTGCTGGGTTTCCAGGGTGTTGCTACAAATGAGAATTGGATATATAATTGTTAAGTAACTGCCTGTATATTGTTCTTCTCCCAAATAGTAGTTTTTAATCTGAACTAAGGAGTAAAATTTAGCTGCTTTTTCAGGTAGAGAACTGACTTTCTTAAAATATAGTAATCATACAAAGTTAAAGAAATCAGGGGATATAAATTGTCTATTCATCAGCATTAATGTAAACAGGCTAGTTAGTATTTATTTAGAAAAGGGAAGAAAAAGCTTTCTGAATCCTTTTCTGCATTCCAGTAGCTTCAGAATGTACCTGGGTTCCTTCCTGAAAGCATTGCCTTGGAGTGTTTGACTCTACTCCCCCTGTAGTAGCTGCGTTGGTGAGAGCCTGCCAAGCTGGGTATTGGTGTTCTGGGATTGGGCTGCCCAGAACAGTAGCTAAACTGGGCTGTGGCAGTGTGGAATTTCTGTAGCTGCGTGAATATATTCTAAGAGTGTACTAAATAAGGAAAACATCTATGATTTACCTGTTTGTAAAAGCTGTAATGTTAAAAATAGCCTCTAAATATGAGACTTTTGGTTGTTAGATGCTTGCATTCACTGAATGCTTGCCAGTCTTCTAAAAATGTGGCTGTTATACTTTGGATACCTTTTTTTATAAAAGGTGGATGATAGTATTGCCTTGCCTTCTGACGTCTGTAAAGAAGAAATCCTAGAGGATTTCTGCACGCAGATAAAAGAGGAAAACCCAGGTGAAATACTAGGTTGGTGTCACACTGTGGCTTGCTGTGGCACATGTCAGTGTCCAGTAGCAGATCAGTGGTCCACATGTTAAAACCCAACTCTCAGCTTTGTATTGCTCCTGAACCTAAGCAAATGAGTGAAATGTTTACAGCAATTCTCCTGTCAAGTGTCTCCTTGCAGTGTTCAAATGCCATTGTGTTGAGTGAGCTGCAAAACCACTTTCAGATGCAATAAAAAATGAAAGGCTGAGTTCTGAAATTCTTGCTAGGGCTGTAACTTTGTTGTATGCAGGCAAGCAGATGTTACGATGATGTGGGAAGATCAGCAATAGAGGACTTAAATATAAATAGGTAGTGAAGCCTGTGAAGTTTGTTGACAAAAAGTGGTAATTTCGATGTTTGTTAATGTGAATGACAACATAGATTTATGGTACTTCAGCTTAATAATGGCATAGCTGTTAAAACAGGCTCTTTACCTCACTATCACTTGGTAAGCGTACTATTAATGCTAGCTGGTAGGGCATGAAGACCAAGCTAGGAAGATAAGGTACATAAGTGGGTATAATGCTAACAGGCAAACACTGCACCAATTTGTAATTCATTTTCACATTTAATGTAAATTTTAATTTCAGTGTATTGCAACAACTTCAGTTTGGGCTGGAGTTTTGCAAAAAGTACTTTGCTGAAGAGCATGAATCCAACTTGCTGCAGGATTTATAATCTGTATTATAAATGCTTTACGCTTTGTATATACTGTTGAAAATTAATGTAATCTCATGTTGTATTTTGAATGCAGTGTGGAAAACTGTTGAAAGCTGGGGGGGTGGGAATGTTTATGTATGCCACTAGTTCTGTTTTTTGGTTAATTGTGTTAGTTAACTGTAACATCAAAATCGCTAATGGTGTGGTTGAAATTATTTCTACCTTACTTCTAGGGATCAGATGATTGCCTTGTAAAAATCTGGGCAACAGATGATGGAAGATTGTTGGCTACCCTAAGAGGGCATGCAGCTGAAATATCTGATATGGCAGTGAACTATGAAAACACCATGATAGCTGCTGGAAGCTGTGATAAAATGATCAGAGTTTGGTGCCTTCGAACTTGTGCACCCTTAGCAGTTCTGCAGGGCCACAGTGCATCTATAACATCATTGCAGGTAGGTTTTTGCTTTGCAAATTCAACTGAGCAAGAAAAAGAATCATTTGACTGAAAAAGGAAACACCCAAGAATGTTCTTTGTAATAAAAATGCGTGCCTGGCAACAAAGCCATGAAGTGAGAAGGAATTTTCATGATACACATTGTGAAATAACACATGTCTATTGTCAAAATGCTTGACCCTTGAAAAATGCCAAGCGTAATTTGTGTTCAGAAAAAGTTGAATGGTGCATGTGGGCAGTTCTGAAGTATAGCTGCTTTGTAGGCTGTGATTCATAGTGCAGGTATATTGAGTAAGAACTGCAGTCACAGCTGAATACTTTGGTTAGTTTCGGTTTAGAGTTTCATGCTGTTGTGCAACATGGGTTGTGGGGAGGGAGAATCCAGAGTGCTTTGGCAAGTAACCCAGAAGGGTTATTCTGAAGGAAGAGATTAGCTCTGAGCAGCATCGTGTTATTTTGGTGTGAGTTGTAATTTACTTTCCCTAAGTACAGTTTTGTGTCAGAAGTCAATGACTTGAGGAACTTCTTAGGACATCTGGAACAGATTAACAGAAGACCTTTTCTTTTTATTTCTTCCACCAGTTCTCTCCATTGTGCAGTGGCTCAAAGCGATACTTGTCTTCAACTGGGGCAGATGGAACAATATGCTTCTGGCTGTGGGATGCAGGCACCCTTAAAATAAAGTTAGTTGCTGTTTTATTAACTGCTTTTTTTTTTTTTTTTTTTTTTTTTTTTTTTTTTTTTTTTTTTTTTTTTTTTTTTTTTTTTTTTTTTTTTTTTTTTTTTTTTTTTTTTTTTTTTTTTTTTTTTTTTTTTTTAGTTAAGAATGATGTACAAATGTTTGAGATAAAAACTTGACAAAGCCAAAACTTATCACTGGCTGGTTCACTGTGTGATGTAGCTGTTGCTTGCTTGTCTTTGAAGGATCATAATAACATTTTGTGGAGTGGAGCATGCAACTTATTTTAGTCTCTTGCTCTCTCTGTGTCACTTTTATAAAAAAGCCTAATGAGATATTGTGGGGTTTTTAGTAATGCCAAATTTGGCACTGTTTGGTTCTCTTCTGATCTCAAGCCCAAATGAAATTAAAATTATGTTGATAAAATGATTGCTATTTAGACTTGAAAATCCAGGGGTTTTAGGAGACTGTAATGTCCTAGTAGGATGGGGTATTTTTGATGTTTGTTCTTTCCTTATCTGTATTACCTTTTCTTAGTTGCTCTTTACAGTAGCATGGCAGGAGGCAGAATTCTTGGGCAGCTGTGTTTGGTGACTGAAGTTGAGCCTGAAGTTCCTGCTTTCAAAGTATAAAATATTTTTAATGCTGTCAGGACCCTCAAATAGAGACAGTTTTTTAAAATCAACTTGTTAACTGGCTTTCAAATGCTTTTTGCTCCTTCTTTTCTTTACCACAAAACACCTGTAACTTAAAATTGGAAATAGTTGTTTTGATAATTACTAGTGATTTAGCTTTGGGGATGGGATATGTTCTTACAGATGTATTCTCCTGGCAGGTAGGTTCCATTTTCTTGTAGTTCTGATAATTGCTGTTAGAATTACTCTCCTGAAGTGCCTTGGGTTTATAGGTATGTTTGCCCAGGTACTTTTCTAGTTGTCTGGCCCTGAACTATTTTGACATTCTCTGGGCATTTTGGCTCTCTTGATACTGTAGATGAAGCTGCTTCTCAGGCTGTTAATCCTCTGTTGACTGGTGCATGCTTTAATCAAATTAAGACTTTCTTACTGAGAGGAGGAGATGGCTTACATGATTATTTTTAATGTGTGAAGGAGAGGAGTTGCCACCACATTATTTTTCTTAATGTCTCTTAAGTCTGAGCTCTTGTTGACAAGATGAAATCTTAATCTGCCTGATTTGTAAACCTTTGGGCCCACGTTTCTCTCACTTTCTTTCTTTCTGTTTTTCCTAAGTAAAGTTTGAGTCTATGGAATTGAATTTTGAAACAAATGCTGTCACTGGAGAATAGCGGAATCCATGAGAGTTAAGTGGGTTATAGTATATGAGCTGGGAGGTGAATGTTTAGCAATCATGAATGTTTGGATGAATCATGAGGTCGCATGGGGTTTATCTTGAGGTAAAACTTACAGAGTGAGAAAGCTGACATCAGTTATGGTAAGGGATTCTCAACTCATTCCTTTCCATGGTGATATGGGGAATAAAATGGAGAATAAAAATTTACAGTCGGATGCATTCAGAAAATATTAAAGCAATAAAGGATTTTTGAGTAATGCTTTCAGTTCTGAGTAGTCACAGCAGATGTGGTCAGGCAATGACATAGAGATTAGTTCAGTTGTCACGTGCAGCTGAAGTAAGGAAGTGCAGTTCAGCAAGGAAGTGGTCTGGAAAGCCAAGTCATGGCAGCGATTCACCACAGAATGCAGGTAAAGTTTTGAGACTGGAATTTGTGCCATCCGTACTTTCTGTTCTGAAAATACTTTATACATTGTGTTTGAGAAGACAGGAACACTTTAAGCTCTGTTTCTTCAGTGTGGGGAAAAGATGAATGCATGAAGATGAGACATGAACAGTCATGGGTGTCTTGAGGAGGGTGTATAATGAGTATCTGCTTTTTGGCCCTTACTGTGCTAGAGGATATCAAGTGGGGATAGCCAATTCCAGATTGTAAGGAGATGGTTCTTACAAAACACACAGTTATGAGACTCCTTGCCACAGAGTATTAAGCATTATAGGAAGGTTTAAAAGGCATCACTCTGTGCTTTTCTGCTCTTACACTTTCAGTTTTGACTACTTCGAAGGCAGGATACTGGTCTTGAATCTTTATTTGGACTTGGTAAAGCTATTAAGTATTTGAAGTAATTGATGCTTTTTGTTCCAACATAAGACTAAAAGAATATGATTATATTATTAAGACTTGATAAAAACATGGTAAAGTCTAAATAAGAAACAGATATGTCTTTTTGGACTGGAAAAAGCTGTATGTCACATACAATATTAAAATAGTTGGACACACAGTGAAGTCTTGATGTAGCTTTTCCTGAATTGAACAGTATACTAGTTCAGGGGAATTTGTTACTTATGAGAAGTTTCACTTACAGCTAAACTGTAAACTTTTCTAGCTGTGGTTGCCATGCTTATTCCAGTAAACCAAAATAAGTGATACCTGGAAACTAAGAGTCTAGTGTAATTATCCACAAGTAAGCTGCAGTGGATGGGCAGTGTCATAACAGTCTTCAATGAAGTGATTGCACTTCCTTACACCTAGATTTGGATCTGCTTCTGGAACTGCAGCAACATGCAATCCATTCAGTAATGGGGGAAAACGAGTGCTAACAATATAAGAGTATCAAGAAAAACAGAAATTCCAGTTATTTTTTCAAAAGGCCCTTTGTGAGGTAATTTTTTTTAAAAAAACATGACATGTAGGCTATCTGGAGGACAGAATAACTGGTGCACTGGGAAGTTTGTTCTTCCTTTTATCTGTACAGTAAAAAAACCAGACTTGTTTCTGTTGAGTATCTCTAAAACAGAGGAAAGCTGGCAGAGAAAATAAGATCTCTTCCAACAATTATTCAGGCTCTGAGCCTGAGCCTGCAGCCATATATCATGGCTGCAGTATCACTCCCACCTGAGGAAGCTTAGGAAATGGGAGCTTTCAAGCAAGACCAAAAGATCTGTGTTGTACAGGTGAAGAAGAGTGCCATCACATGCCTAAGTCCGAACTTGATTTCATGTTCTTCCTGAGCGCCACTGCAGCCTGTCCATCAAGAATACAGTCGTTATCAGTGATGAAGATGTTACTGAATCATCCAATACTTTAAATGGGGACTGGTGGTGAAGCCTTGAAATTTCATCTGCTTAAAAGAAAAAAAATCTGTATCTACATATACTCCACCCCCTGCTTTTTATACTCAGTACTACTTGAATCACCTGGCAGTAAATTAAGATTATGAGCTGTTGTGCAGCCTCATGATGATCATGTGGTTGATTGTAGTTTCAACATGATTGGCAGTGCCAGCAGTACTTTGCTGAACTTTTACCATGAAATATGGGAGAGGCAGTGTTTGCATACGCTACTGTCTTCTGAGTGATCTTGAATAAAAAATAAGCAGTTTTGTTCTTAACTACACTGAAAACTGTTTTAGTGGAAACCAGCTTGATGGTTCAGTCTCCTGGACCAACTCAACTCCCTGTCTTTAAATGAAAATTGGACCTAGTCCCTCCTGGGAAGAACTCCCTCTGAAGGGACTTTTTCCCTGTCAGCTTCATCAGGAGATGAGGAAATGTGAAATTCTTGTTCCTTATTCCCCACTTACAAGGTCAAAATATGATGGAGTGATTATTTATCTCAACAGATCATGAGAAACTGGAAAACTCACTGCCTTGAAAACTGTAGTATTTGGCATTAAAATGGACTTAGACATCTTTTAAGCCTCCTAGTGTCTAGTGCCCTATCCCAGTTCTGCCACTTGTTTTCTGTTTGGTTTTATTTTAGTTGGTTGTTCTGTTGTTGTTTTTTTTTTATCTCTGCAAATGTTTATTTTGCTTCATTCTTAGATTTCAAAAATCCTTGTATTCAGCTTTGCCAGCAGCTCTGCTGCAGTATTAATAGTATCTCTGAAATTAGAGGCTTCCTATGTTGGTTTCCCAATTTTATGATAATGTCGTTAATTGAGGCATGTTCAGTATCTAGGTCACACATATGGCCCAGACAGGAGATGCTTGGTGACAGAGCTCTGTTTTGTTAAGTTGCAAAAGGACTCATTACAGTAGATTTAGTGCTGTAGGATGAATCACAGCCTTTGGCATGGCTAACCACAGAATTCTCATGCTGCTCAAAGGAGAAGGATCAGCCTTGTTCACATGCTTCTGTGACTAGTGTTGGATGCATGTTCTTCAGTACTATAGACCATCCTGTGTGCTCCTCTTCTTTCAGTGAAGAGATTTCTGACCAGGCAGTTACCATGTATGCCTAAACCCAGTAACATTCCAGGTAGATTCTGGTTTCCATATAGAGGAATGGTAAGGTTGGTTGTTACTGCAGGTAAGGAAGTTGAGGAATGTGGTCCAGACAAGATGGGAAAAACAATTAAAAATTTAGGCAACTAAGATTTTTCCTATATTTAGTCTCCTGTTGTTATTCTGGATGGTGATAGCAAACACAAGAGTTGGATTCTGTGTCAGTTGACAGTAAGGAGAAGAGAGAAAGTCAGCCTTAGGTTGACACAAAATGAAGAATAATCTGCCTCAAATTTAAGGTAGAATTATTGTAACTGATCAGTGCATCAAAGTTAAATTAATTGCACTGCAAAATATTTGCAGATGTGTCTTCTCTGAGAAAGATGGTGAATTTTATTGTTACTCCTTTGCCACCTGTTTGGATCACGTTTCCATTATTAGTCTGTTTCTGGCAGACCATAGGAACATAGCAGCAGAATAGTCTCACAAATTTGGGTAGAGGAGCTTACCGTACTGGGTTTTTTCCCCCCATAATTTTAAAAAGATGAAAAAAGAAAGGACAGGAAAAACATGTGCTGATGATTTTGATGTTCCTGTTTTGGACAAGATGTTGATTTCTTAGTTGTCGTCGGTGTGATGTTATACTTCCCATCTGCCTTTCTGAATCAGAAGGCATTTGATGTTAAAGGGGCTGGTCGTACATCGGAATTCCAATATGTTGAACCATGCTTGTTAGCTTGTGAGCAAAGACTTCTTTTGGAGAGGTTATATCACACAGGTATTGCCTGGGAACTTGCTTGAGCCAGTATGTGTCCAGGTTGAGGTTAGTCTGTAGAGTTGAATTAGGTAACCATTTCTAATTTTGAGGCATTTATGTGGCTGAGAGTGTCCCTTAGTTGAGGCATATAGACCAAATGGCTTCTTTGCTGCTCTAAGTGCAGTTTATTTTTTGACTGCAGCCTCTCTGATTTCTTGATTCGTGTTGAACTTTTCCTGTCCAAGAGGAAAATGTCTGACCAGGGCTTTTCTGGACCTGTCTATCAAATGTTTGTGAAGGTATCTTAGTGCCTTCCAGCCACTTAATAGTTGGATTGAGAATTGTTTTAAAGCAAGACAATTAGCTTGGTTTCTGTATGTTGCAAAAAATTATGTTTTTATCCCCTTACCTTGCTTCCCAAAAGTACTGATTGCCTGGCTTATATTGCAAAGACCACAGTTTGCTCTATCATAAAAGAGTGACATAATCTTTTGTTTCCTAATGCTTACAGTAGCACACATTAGAGAGACATAGGTTGGAGAATTTAACTTGGTTATTCAAACTAGAACGTAAGTGCATACTTGCTCTGTTTTACAGCTGTCCTAACTCCAAAGGCAGAGTTCACAAACCACAGTGGAAGAAAACAGCAGCCTATTTATCTATTTACACTTGCTCCAAATTAAGTAAGCTGCGTATTGAATCGTCTGATAGTTCTTATGTTAGTATCTCAGTTAAGAAGGGTTTCAACTGCTGTAGAAAAGATTTGTGTCTTGTTTCGTGTATCTTGTTGTGAAGTTTCCTTGTCATAAGTCTGCAGGTGATTAACTTAAAACTCCTGGAGGAAAGTTCACAGAAAACAGCCTATACTGAATGGACAGTTTGGAGAAAGATTCTTTTTTTTTTAACCGATGCTCATGGTGTTTGTTACTTTGTTTTATACATAGGCACCACTGAAGTTTAATGCTTACTACTTTCTTTGAGGTAGTAATAGATGATTAGTGGAGAGAGGTCTTTTATGCATCTGCCTTCAGCTGAAATAAATTATATAGACCATTTTGCTTTTGAAAGATAAAATTTTGGATAAGTTATGAATATGCATTCTTTTATGTTGAAACAAATCTTCAGTGATGACAGTTGTGGGTGTAATGCTGCTGTTCTCTAGTAAGTTTGTTCTTTGAGTGAAGATTGCAGATGGTATACTATGCAAGACCACCTACTGTTCTGAAGTTGCTGCAGTGCATGAGCAGAATTGAAGTAATGATTGAAGAGCCAGATCTGATTTGTTTTGGTTTTATACACTATTAAAGTGCTAAATCTATTGAAACTTTAGTTCTGCTTGTGCATCAGGTTTTGAAATGTCTAAAAGAAAACACAGGCCATAAAGTAAAAAATCTTACAAACTTCTAACCATTGTCCTGGCATTCTTTAGGCACTATTTGGAGCTAGCCCACAAAAGAATACATGTCCTCTGAATAAACTCGTATATTCTAATAATGTGTATTATTTATTTAAATATTTATTTATTTATTTAACTTATTTAGATTTCTCTTGTATTCCTCGTTAAAGAGTGTCTCTTGTGAAAGCAGTCATGTGCTGCAGGAGAAAACCTGAGTTCCAGCGCACTTAGTGGTTTAAAACTGAACATCATGGGCAACTGGCTAGAGTGCCTTTCATTCTGCTTTGCTGATGACTTGGGGAGAGTGTTTTGTATAGCGGGGGGGGGGGAGGAATGGTATTTAAGTTGTGAGACAGCTCTCCTTGATACATGGATTACTTAGTCCATCTGGATGCCTTAGTTTCCTAAAGATCAGATCATGAAGCATAGTCACACAAAATTGTTTATAGATGGGCAGCCATCTGTTCCTTCATATTTAATTTTATCCTTCTGTGCTTTATTTCTAAGATACTGACTTATTTTTTGAAGCCCTATTAGGAAATTGTTTAACTCATTTCTTTATTTCTAGTCCAAGGCCAACGAAGTTTACAGAACGCCCTCGTCCCGGAGTCCAAATGATCTGCTCCTCTTTCAGTGCTGGTAAAAGACTTATGTGGTTATTTTCTTTTTCTCCCTTATATCGCTATAACAAGTCATTTGGAAAGTATAATGATAAAAGTATAATACATTTACTGTAGCATATTTCTTGTTAATAAGATGCAGTTGAGTTAAAGTAGCTATTAAAGTGCCAAAAACTTAAAATAGAAATTCAGAATCTGTGCATTAATGCTTGGTAGTATGTAAATTCTTGAAAACAGTTAAATATGTAATGTTGAAAGTAAGTCTCTTGTGACTGCCAGTCTTTTAAAACATGATGTATACCTTTTTATCAGAGTGATCTGACTTTATCTAAGGTGGAATTTATGGGGATTGGGACAAGGAGGTTCTTGTGGTCTGAATTTCATTGATTCCAGAGTTTGCAATTGAAGAATACAACCTAAATAGTAGGATAAAGTATCAGAATGACAAGCTTATTTTCAGGAAGCTTGCTAAAGCTCAGATTTTTGTTAAGATTGAGGCTTCTAAGGCCTTAGTTATAAACCGCTGTTGTTAGCTGATCTTTCAGGTACATCTGCAGATACGTACTTATCTGAGAGCATATGTGAGGTAATTTAACTCCTGTTGAACTTTAGAGTTTCTAAATCTTGTTTTTATTTAAAGATTAATTGCACAGGTGAAATGAGATACAGCTATAAAGGGAATCCATTTAAGTATTTGATGTTACAGCTGTATGAAAATACTGTAATAACATTAGATTGCCCTTTCTACTTAAGTCTTGTTTGCTTGTTTTTCTCAGGTGGAATGTTTCTGGCCACTGGAAGTACAGATCACATCATTAGGGTTTATTTCTTTGGATCAGGTCAGCCAGAGAAGATATCAGAGTTGGAGTTTCATACTGTAAATACTTTTAAAACAATTACACATGTATTTGATTAAAATAATAATTTGGATAAATTTGAATATTTTGTATTCATAGTTGACTTTTTTTTTCTTTTTCTACTCCTTTTTTATATAGGACAAAGTTGACAGCATTCAGTTTTCTAATAGTAGTAGCAGGTAAGCAGACAATTTGTTTATTCAGCACTAGTTTTTTGACCTGGTGGACATTTGTAAATATCAGTTTCAGCTAGATGTAGCTGTTTACAAAAAAATTAGTTTTCGCTTTGAGGTTCATCTAGTTAAATAATCTGTATCTACTGGATTCTTGCTGGTTTATTTTAATAATACAGGGAGCTCAGGATTTCACTTTTGCAGGTCTTCAATGTTTTTTACTGGTGTGGGAGGTGGTGTTCACTTTGCACCAGTAGTATGGTATTCTGACGCTGTTTGGACTTACTTATAGCTTCACTTCTCAAGTTCTAAGTTTTGGGACTTCAGTTTTCAAGTGTCTTTTCTGTACAGATCTGCCTTTGATGTTCAAATAGCTTTTTTCTTTTGTTAGATTTGTGAGTGGAAGCCGTGACGGAACAGCACGAATCTGGCAATTTAAGCGAAAGGAATGGAAAAGCATTTTATTAGATATGGCTACTCGCCCAGCAGGGTAAGTGATGTAAAATGTTCTGCTATCAGGTAGATACTTAAAGGCCACTGATATCATTTGCTGACTTATTGGGGGAGGGAGGAAAAAGGGGGAAGTGCTTTCTCCCAGTCTTACTATTTAAATGCACAATATGCTTGTCTAGCTCTTGAATTCCAATGAAAACAAATATTTGACTCTATATTAAGCTGTGAAAATAGCTTGTCCTCATAATAGCTCCACTAGTATTTTGGTCAAATTATATGGCTTTTTACATAAGTATTTATTCCTGAAGTGAGAAAACCAGGTTGGATCCATTCTTGAGACTGCTTGCATTTTAGTAATATTAAAATACTGTGGAATCTGCATGCCCAGAAGAACAGCATTGAGTTCTTTCATACCGTGTGGCAGAGCAGATAAATCATTGGCTCTGTAACACGTTTTCATTTGTTAAAATGGGCTGAGAATTTACAAGACTTTGTAGGTATGGGAAACTTCTGTACAGTGGAACAAGCAACAAAAGAGGCCTGAAGATGGAGTATAACTTAGTAGGGCTTGTGGCTTGCACCGTTTTATTTTGACGTGGAGGAGGTTTTTCCAATTAACATACATTAGAAAGATTTAAGGGGTAAACTTTTTCCCCCTTACTAATAATTCTGCGTGGTTTGAAGGGTGATATTTAATAGGGGAAAAAACAATTACTTCAGGTATAATCCTGTGGAAGGATGTCTGAATGGCCAAGAGAGGGATGGAAGCGAAGGCTAGATCTAAATGTCTAATGAAATTACAGCTTAGAGTATCTTGTCAGTTACAGGCAGATGCAACAAAACAAGGATATAAAATGTTGGACAGGAGCATGTAAAACACTGGTACTCTGAGAACAGACTGAGTTGCTCTTTCTTTAAGTGCAGCCTATAAGAATTGTTAGTCTTACCTAATCCTGGTAAAAAAAAAAGGAATGAATTCTTCATCATGGTCACAAATGCTGTGAACTTCTTTAAGGATCTGAACTGCTTATTTCAGTAAAGCACCTCTAACTGAATGCTGTTTTGTCCTTTCCACTAGAGGCTAAGTGCAGTTCCAAATTTGATGTTTTCTGCACAAGCAGGGTTTTGTCAAAGAAAATGAAATTACTGCACTGAAAGGAAAGAGTGAATTCAGCTTATAAAGCCTCCTGGGTTCTGCAATGAATCTAGAAGAGAATCTGGCTATAACTACCTTTGTGTTATTGAGTTGTTCAATATATACTATTGTGTAGTGGAGTGTTTACTATATGGAAGATTCTGTATTTTGTCTGCCTACTTGGTGGTAACATGCTGTTGTTGCATTTGGTTGATGTTTTCCCAGAAATTAATGTACTAGAGAATTCAGTGTTGAATCATCTTGAAACCACAGTGACAAAAATGGAATTTTGGAGTATTCTGATAGATTGTATTAGAGATGGCTAGTGTTGGGGTTTCATAGGGATAAAAATAAAATACATGCAAGATAAAGCACCATTACTATTGATAGTAAAGTGATGTAAGGGTGGTGGTACAGTACCTAAATATAGGCTGAGAATTTAAAGATATCAGAATACTTTTCTCCACATTTGTAACTACTTGTTACAAATACTCTTCAGGGCAAATTACGGCTCACTGGTTGACTAGTTTGAATTTTTACTCTTCAAATGTCACAACAAATACTGTAGCTATCAAACTGAATTGGCTTAGGTCATAAGTATCAGAGGGAACTTTCTGGAAAAACAGATCTACGTATTCTTTAAGATATTAAGAGAACTCCGGTCATTCTTTAAGCTACAATTGTTTTGTGGTTGCATGTGCTCCATAATAGAAAACATCTTCTTGTTTCTTCAGTTGCTTGAAGAAGTAATGCTTCTCATTATAAAGAGGAAAACTAAAGAAGCATTTCATGTGTTACGGACAGAAAAATGTTTTGGCAAACTAGGATTGCTTCAAAACTTTTTTGCTCTTTTTTTTTTTAGGCAAAGTTTACAAGGAGTTGAAGATAAAATCACAAAGCTGAAAGTGACCATGGTAGCATGGGACCGCCATGACAACTCTGTTATAACTGCAGTAAATAACATGACTCTGAAAGTTTGGAATTCTTTCACTGGCCAACTCATTCATATTCTCATGGTAAGGTATTCTTAAACATTATCTTGATGTTTCAATCCTGAATGCAAAATTTATCAAAATTACTCCTTACATGGTTTTTGTTATTGTTTGCTTGTTTGAGTTTTTCTGGTGTTTTGGGCTTGTTTTTTCTGTATGAAACTGCCTTAGCAAATGTTTCTGGGTAACTGAAGGGTAATAGAGATGTTTGTCAGCTGCTTATTAGAAAATAAAGCTTTAAAGTTACAAATAACCATTGCTGTTCAGGATGTCTGAAATTAATTTTGGACGCTTTTTCCCTGACCTGTGATCTTGAAAGAGAATGAAACAATTGTTTCTTTTTACCCTTATGTAACTTGACAAATGTTTTGAAATTCCTTTAATAGGTGAATTTACTGTTTCAGCAAAGACAGTTCTGCAACTTGCTTAATGAGTATAAAAAGTAGTCTTCTAGCTAGACTAGATCAAACATCATTTTTATCTATGTCTGATACTTTTTTTGTAGCTGAGAAAATAGGTAACTAGATGCTCAGCCAGAGATGGAAATATTTCATAGAAAGCTTTAAAATTCAGTGTTAATTTTGGAGATACTGTTCTCTAGCTTCTAGTTATGTATCTATTTGATTATTTATGGGTCTAAATTAAATTTCTAACTACTACTCTGCTATACAATTTGAAATATGCAGAGCATTAAGACCAAAAGTACCAAATGTTATGGACTTTAATCTTTTAAAATCTTACCAAAAGTATTAGGACATACCTGTGAAGGTGATATACTTGACATACTTCTTAGGAAGCTAAAATTGCAACTAGAAAGAAAAGAGTATGATACAGCAGTGAAAAAAAAGAAAAGTATGTTTAAAGTAGTTATTTGCTTGACACTTTCTGAAGTTAATATTGTGTTTACTAGTGGTGTTATACCGATTTAAGACAATCCTCTTGTTCATCTTGTTGTATCTTTTAATTTCAGGGACATGAAGATGAAGTGTTTGTACTTGAACCTCATCCATTTGATCCAAGAGTTCTCTTCTCTGCTGGACATGATGGAAATGTCATAGTTTGGGATTTGGCAAGAGGGGTCAAAGTCCGGTCTTACTTCAACATGGTAATTATTATACTTTATGCAGATATGCCAAATCAACCTTCCTAAACTTTTTGCTTTTAGTACATTATGTAGGCCACCTTGAAGCATGCATTTGTGTACAGGGCAAGATCCTGCATCCAGTGAAGTCCAGATAGATTCCTGTTCAGTTTAGTGGGGCAAAGATTAAATCTGTAAAACATAAAAAATTGGGTTTTTTCTGTTTTTCATAGTGTCACCTTTCTATATGCTTCATCCACATCATGTTGAGGTACTAGTTACATTGTCAGAGATCATGCGTAAGAGACAGACCAGCTGACAGAGACCCAGCTGTTCAGTGCTCTGTCTCCTGCCTGGGGAACCAAGGTGGAACTTGGTTTATTTTTGCATTACTAATTCTTAATCTGGCTAAAGCTCTTCAGGAGTCACCTGATCTCATACAATGTTGTTGTGTGCTGCCTGGGCCCATTGGACAGAATGCTGTCAGCCTTTCTGTGTAGAGCTTCTCCACATGCAGATTTCAAATTTGGTCTGTTCTGCACTAAACTAATTCTTCTGGAAGATGGATACAACAGGTATTTCCATCTGTTTCTTGATATTAAGTGGGTCTTTGTACATGCCTTTTTTCTCAGAAAGGTAGTGATGTGTTGTGCAATTCAGGCTGTCTCCTGGAGAAAGTGACAAAAGTCTTTGTATGGAGAAACATTGAGAATGCTGAGAGTAGGCAAATGGGCTTCGTCCAGCCTTTAGTAATAGTGGAATAGCAGTCTTGGAGACCAGCATAACAAAAGTCATTTGAAGAAGAGACCTGCCATAGATGTACTCACCAAAAAAAGGAGCATTTAGAAACGAAGTCAAGCAAGGAAGGTCACTTTGAGCCTAAAGAAAGATTCTGAGATTTGCAGTACAAGTACAGATCAGAAAGTCTCTGAAGAAATTCTGCCAAGTTTAATGGAGGAGAGAGGAGCCTAGACTTCTTCAGTACTGACCTAGGTTCAGTAGTGTTCCCTTTTCATTGATTTCTGTAACTGGATTTATGAAGGAACTGAGACAATTGTCTTGGAACTGTGAGTACAGATCTTCATTACTTGATGCTGTTCACTGCTGCCAGTTGAGGTGTATGTTCTCATTGCATGAATTGCCTTTCCAGTACTAGTCAAAATGTATGTGATAGTTTTCATGGAATTTAAGGTCAGAAGAGGCTGAGCTCATCTATTCTTTATAAGACAAGCCTATTTGAGAGCTATCAGTATTTAAATTATAGATGGCTGTGATGGAAGGCAAACCCATGAAAGACTGAAATAATTATTTCAAGGGTGCAGTGCAACACAAACACCTAAAAATGGTAGAGATCACACACATTTTAAGATCTTTGGAATCAGAGAAATATGTAGACAGTCAGAAGATCTCAGCAGCTAGTAATCTGTGCTTCATGCTAGAAGTGAATATGAGAAAATCTGCCTACTGGGTGAGGTGAATTGTAAATCTGACAATCAGTTTGTCTCAAACCAATAAATAGGTCATATGGGCCAGGTATGCAAGAGAGGCATCTCTTCACAGTCTCTGAATATTTCAGCAGCCAGTCTTCCATGTCTGATCTTTCTAAAGACATAGGTGGAAATTAGAGGTTTTCTTAGATGATTGGGAGAGGGGGAAATGCTTCTAGATTCCATAGTCACCTTTGTAGAGCTGCAAATGTTAAGTGTTATGGTTTACTAAGGGAGGGCATGAACACATACACTGCTGCCAGTCTTATCCCGGAATCCTAACTGGCATATCAGGTGGGAACATTATCAGATTAGCCAATACTAAATTATCCTGATAACCACAGTTACCTTCATTGACTTGTCATGAATATGTCATCTCATACTTCTGAGAAACAGTATTCATATTTAGGGAATGGGAAATTTTTACAGATTGAGTTCTTTTGGATCAGACAGGGAACGTCATCTGGAGGAATCAAACCTGAGAGTTGAATGACACGAGAATCCTGATACACAGTTCAAGAACTTTGTATTGTTATGCCTGATAAGACAGTGTCTGTGGTACCGGAACTGCCACTGGGTGACTTTGTAATAACAAGAGCTCCTTAGAAAATAATTCAGACTGTGGGGTGTTGGTTGAAAGATGACTGCTATCTTAATGTTAATCCAGTCAGGTATTCCCATCCTAAATGGGTTGCTTGGTACATCTAAAGCCTTGTGGCGGATCCCAGAAGTTGAGTTGGATACTTTTAAGTTTTGTTTGTGCCACCCATCCCCAAATCCTTCGTTGTCAGCATCAAAAAAATAAAAGGGATGCAAGCAGTGTCAGTTAGTTTGAAACTTAATTTCTTTCATCCAGTAAGGGAATGTGAAATTGTAAAGCCATAGTAACCAAATATACTTTTTGTATTTAATTTAACTGGGGGAACAAAGTTTATTTATGCTATGACGGTTACAGAGAAGTGCCATGAGGAAACTCTGGTGGTCCTACAGATCATTCTCTCCCATGTTTATATGCTTAAGGTTTGCTATTATCAGTTGGCACAGTCACAGTTTGTTTGAAGAATCTTCAGTATATTTGTCAGATTTTACTCTGTATAGTTACTAATAAACTCAGTCCCATAAGCAACTGTCTACATACATGGGTTTACTCTCAGTAAGTATGTGTCTATATTTCATATATTCTGTGTTTTCACCTATAATCTTCGCTTCATTTGATCTAGGTCTGTAAGTATTGTGTAATGCTGATCTAGGTCTGTAAGTATTGCATAACTCTGTGCTGGACTTCATGAGCATTCAGAACTGGCTTAATTCAGGGACTTTAGTCAGCTAGGCTCAGGGAGTGTATCCTTTACCCCAGAGAATGAAATTTGCCATAGAAATATCACGAGTGTGAGAGGGTTAAAGCTTTCTAGGAGATTTTGAGATGCAGAAAGTAAGTCCTGAGATGGTTTTAAATTGCATGGGCAAATACAGGTACTTTCTGGTTTGTGCCCTGTATAATACCCCTGCCGGTCCTGACTTGAATGCAGCTGCTAATGAAAAATATGTTGTCAGTGTATTTTTTGTCATTCATTTTTCCAAGGAATCAGTGAGGTCATGGCTTTGGTGTTATAATATTAGGGCAGTTTCACATGCTGTATTTCCCAGGTACAGATAAGCATTTAGCAGACTTCTGAAGAAATAGGGTAATGAAAATCTGGAGTGGTTGCTGCAGCTTAAATTGTTTCAGTTGTTTCAGAGCTTAAATATTTCACAAAAATAGTGGATATGCTACAGAATGATAGCATGAAACCTTGTAAATACTTAAATTGTGACTCATTACCCAGGGCCTAGATTCACTGAAGTGATTGACTGTTGTGATACCAAAGTATTGGGGGCCAAGGTCCTTAGTCTCCAAAGTGGAATGCAGTATCCTACCAAATCTTTAGTTTACTGAGCAGGATATGAGATTTAGGTGTCTCACCATTCCAGGAAAAAAATATACACTGTGAGTGGTGGGTTATCTAATGAAAGCCACTGTGTGATAATTTATATAGAGACAGATTTGAAATGCAGTTTCTTACTGAAAGCTGCCATGAGGCATGTGGATCCCTTGTGTGGTAAGGCATCTTTCCAGTAACTGAGAGAGGTCTCTGCTCTCCTGAAAGGAGTGTGCAGGAGCAGGTGGCACTCATCTTTTGGGAATGCTTTAACTAATGTTAAGCTGCTGAGCTGGGAAATAGAAGTCCTAGATTCAATTCTGTCCTCGATGGGAAGGTGTTCAATTCAATATCTGTCACTTACCAAAGAGGGTATCTCAGCTACAAATGTTCTAGACAGGACTTTTTCCCAACTTTCTCTTGAAGTTGTGCCACTTTGGAGGGGTGTGAATATGTAGCCTGTGCGTTTAGACACTTCTGCTAGGCTTGTTTTGGAGCCAGCAGTGTGCGCTTGCAGCCCAGAAAGCCAACCATACCCTGGGCTGCATCAAAAGGAGCGTGACCAGCAAGTCAAAGGAGGTGATCCTGCCCCTCTACTCTGCTCTCATGAGACCTCACCTGCAGTATTGTGTGCAGTTCTGGTGTCCTCAACATAAAAAGGACTTGGAGCTGTTGGAACAAGTCCAGAGGAGGGCCACAAGAATGATCAGGGGACTGGAGCATCTCCTGTATGAAGATAGGCTGGGAAAGTTGGGGCTGTTCATCCTGGGGAAGAGAAGGCTGTGTGGAGGCCTCATAGCAGCCTTGCAGTATCGGAAGGGGGCCTATAGGGATGGTGGGGAGGGACTTTTCATTAGGGACTGTAGTGACAGGACAAGGGGTAACAGGTTCAAACTTAAACAGGAGAGATTTAGATTGGATATAAGGAAGAAATTCTTTCCTGTGAGGGTGGTGAGGCACTGGAATGGGTTGGCCAGGGAAGTTGTGAATGCTCCATCCCTGGCAGTGTTGAAGGCCAGGTTGGATGAAGCCTTGTGTGGCATGGTTTAGTGTGAGGTATCCCTGCTTATGGCAGGGGGGTTGGAAATTGACGATCTTAAGGTCCTTTCCAACCCTAACTATTCTGTGATTCTATAAATCATGTATGGAAATCATGTTTGAGGTAAATTGGAAACTGATAGAAATGGCCTTTGGCTTCAAGCTTCAGGCAAGCTTTTGAACTGGAAGGGTTAGTGCTCTCTTATGTATTAGGATCTTTCTGGTGTTCTCACAAAGTTACTTTATAGACCCAACATCATTAGTTTGTTAGGAGTGACAGGGTTGGCACTTATATGGTATGTGCTGCAGCTTAGCCTAAAGCTTGTAGGTCCTCTAGGCTTTAAGCAGAAGTTTCTCAATTCTGAGAATGTACAAGGAGGGAAAAGAAGACTACAGGTACTTAAGGGTCTTCCAGATCAAACAAAAAAAAGGTGCCTAGCAATGTTAGGTGGATGCACTGGTTTGGTGGTTGGGTTTTTGTTGGTGTTGCAGTTCGGACATTAAGTACTGTAGTTCCTCAGGTCTGACTCCAAGTACATCTGTAGTGTTAGTACGGCCCTTGATTTTTATTTTTTGGACTTAGACTGTTTCCTTCAAGCATGCTTTCCTTTAAGAAGTACTTCCTGGGGGAAGAGCTTTGCTGATTGAGACTGCTTGCAAAAGGCTGTTTGTCTGCAGCCTATGAGTGCAGGTTTCTTCTGTGATAAAGCTGATAGTTGTCATGTGAGGGGGGTGCCTTGTAGAAGGATATTGAAAAAAGTTACCTAAAAATTGTAGGGTATGTACAGGCCTGTAGCTCTGGGTTTCTTCTGGTTCTTTTTTTAATAATTTGGTTTACAGCATAGCTTTATGAACAGTTGCAGGGCCATATGGTGACTGCAGATACTTTAGAAGTGTGCCATTGGAAGTATGAAAACTGTACTACAGTAGCAAAGAATGAAAGACAAGGTGAGAACAGGCATTTTTTACAGTGTTTGTCACTGAAGAATATTGGATTTTTGTACTCCTCTTTGGGTGTAATTGCTTTGACTGAATCTGATACCTGACTTAGCAGATTTTGTAAGTAGGCATTGCAATTACTGCACCAGAAAGCTTGTGTATAAGTTGATAAGGACAAGCCTTATGGTGTTTTCAGAAATCCTTTCATTAAGTAGGAATTCAGTAGGAATACCGATGCCTTTAAATAAAAGAAATTATTTTCCTGGTCAACAAAGTAAAAAAAACAACCCAACCCACCTCACCCCCCAAAATGCCAACCAAACAAAAAACCCCCAACAAACCGAACATAAAACAAGCAACAAAACATTTCATGGCTAGGTGTTACTCTTCTGTTTTACTGGATTGATGCTTCTTGGGAGATGCTTCTATGAGAAGCTGGGCTTCGTTATAGCTTGTAGTAGAAGGTCTCACGTCTGACATGATTCATGTACCGCAGGGGAGCCAGTGTGCCTTAGGTTAAGGTCAAACTTCTGCTTACTTGTAATCTTAGTGTGCTTCTAGTGGTTGTGAAGAGCTCATTTATGTTATGTTACCTTAGCACTAAGACAGTCTTTCTGAGCACTGGCGAGTATTACAGTGTTCTTTGCAACATGCTCTAAGTGGGTGGTAGTTCTGGAACCCACTTTGAACTAAGTGCAAAAGTGGCCTTAGTCTTTTCATCATATTCTGAAGAATGCTTTGAAATACCTGTACCAAAAAGAATGCTTTTACGATCTTGTGTTAAATTCACAGATCTGAATGCTTCAAAATCCTCCTATCTGTGCAATGTTATCTGACTTGCTGAAAGGCTAAGCTACCTTAGCCTTTGATGCTTAAAGGTCACACTGTGTGTCTCCAGCTGTTGTGAATATGATGATGAGTCATTTTCTAAATGTCTAAAGCACATTTCATCAGAGCATATAGAATACCATGCGTATATTTCAGAAATGCATTACAGCTCAAGCTTTGTAAAGTGGTGATTTGAAGCAACCTTCTGGTTCTTTTTGAGGAGGAGAAAATAAAAAAGGAATTTCTCACAGAACCTGTTTTCCCCTTTTCCCACCTTCAGCTTCCTTTGAAATGACAATAAACTCTGTTACATTTACAAAAGAAGAGCTTTAATCTTTCCCAGAAACATCACTGTTCTTCTCTGTGTCACTAAGTAAATGTTGCTTGCCCAGGAAACCAGACTGGTACTTCAAGAGTAGTGGATGATTTCTTAAGGCAGTGTAACTTAACTGCTTGAATTGGTGTTTGTTGTTCCTGTGCTCTCAGTCCCACTTTTATGGGAACCATCAGGAAAAAGTAGGGGGACAGACAAGGGAACTTAAAATCACAAAGCCCAACGGGGAGGCTGACCTTCCTGTTGCGTTAGTATTGGAGAAGGTACAGAGTGTACTTTCATTTCTTGGCTGTTTAGGTTAAAACATGTTTTTTCATTAAGGTCTAGAAGGACATGATGTCTTTCATAGCTGTAGTTGCTGTAAGGTACGATGAGCCTTCTTACAGGTCTTAAGGTGTCCTAGAAAAAAAACGGGTTTTTTTCTTTTGAACTGGGGCATATTTTCATCTAGATCTCTGTACCAGAATCCTGGCTGTTTGCTTCCATTCTGGGCACTTTTCTATTGGAAGTTCTGATGAATAGTCCCACACTTCCATATAGAAGACATTACCTGAATTTTATGTAAATAGGCAAGCTCATGACTTGCATGTGTTGTTTCCAGTATGCTTAATAATTAGCAACAGATTATGAAACATAAACCTTAAATGTGAACATATTTTAAACAAGTAAAGACACACTGTTTATTTCACAATATGTTAAATAGCTTATTTAAAGATTTGGCAAGTCTGATGAGCATGGTTTCTTACATCTGTATTAAACTCCATATATTAAAACAGGTACAGTGTCAGCAGCTTTGAATTGAAAAGTATAAATTTTCTAACAAGTTAATGTTTTGCAGTTGCTATTTTAACAAAAGTTTAGTAATACGTGATTTTGTCCAACTTCATTCAAAATTTCTGGCATAGAAGCAAATTACTTGAGATTTTATGATAAAGTCTGTATTTAACTGTAGAAAAAAAAGTTATATTTCCCTTTTTGTTCTCCTTTTTCCTTCTAAAGAAAATTTGTGACAGCTAAAAGAAAAATGGGGACAAAACTTTGGTTTTGGAGTTCAGAGATTGAAGGACATCTTACAGCTGTACTTCAGAAAGCTGGTCAGGATTTCATAGCAAGACTTAAGATGAGCTACTTAGCATGACCAACTTAATGTTGTTGGCTTTTGGATTTTCAGTGGAGGGGGGTGGTGTGTGTTTGTTTTGGTGTTTTTTTTTTTTTTTTTTGCCCCAAATTAAAGGGAAAATACCTGAAAAGAGAAAAAAAACCACCGCTTGTTTATGTAGTTTTCAAGCAAATGCATAATAATTTTCACAGCATTACTTAACTTTTTAGAGAAAGGACTATATATTGTTACTTTAAATTCATTATTAGTTAATTGTAAATTTCCTTTTTAATTTCTATACATCTGTCATGTGCATGAAGTGAAGCGATGTAAGTAAAGCTTGATAGACATCTTTTAAGAGCTGTGGTCGTTATATCTGGGTATTCCTGAGGTAGAAGTTGTGAAGAACAAATGTTTTGCTTCACTAAGAGATCTTTCACTCTATAATTTAGAAGACAAGGCTCCAGTATCTGCTTCTCACATTTAAAGGATTACAACATGACCATATTTCTAACATTTACCACTAGAAAAGTTAGGCAAAAGAAAATGTGTGTTGGAAGGATCTTGTGATGCTGGAGGACTGATCATAAAACTTTATTTACTTTCCTGCAGTAGGTTTCATTGGACTGCATTCTAGCTTTTTATGCAGTGAAGCATATAATGCTTTCATATGATCAAATACAAACAAATTTTTAGGTTCTTTGTTTCCTGATGTGTCTTAAAGTTTAGACCAAGCTCTTGGGACTGAGCTATAGTAAAGAAAAAAAATGTTACTCTCTTTGGTCCTTAACTTTCTTATTCAGGTTGCTTATTTCTTGAGAACCCTTGGGCTGAGGAAGCAAAAAGTGGTTTTGATATGCTTGTTTTGAAGGTGATCTCTGAAATCTGTTTATTTTGTTTGATTGTTTTGAAAACAGAGTAATAGAATCAGCAAGCAGATACTATCCTACCGTGTAAGGTCACCCTTTTCTGGTTACATGATGATTATACTTGTATAGCTCTGAAATACTGCTGCTGTTTCAAATGGTGTCTTAATGAGACAGGTATGCTTAGAAATGCTAGCAGAAAATCAGGAAATGTAGTGATGTATATTATGGCAAAGCAATAACTATATTTAAAACATTAAGCTCTTTGAAATTGAAACTGTACTGTCATGCGTCCAGTGAGAAAGCTTGAAGCAAGTGGATACATTCGTACTAGTTTTGCTGTACATTCTCTGTGTGAAGTTGCAACAGTTAATGTATGCCTTTTCATAGCACAGTTATTCTGTGCAAATGCAGATAAATGTTTTATACAAAACAAAACACTGCCCAAACAAACCAACCCCACATTGATGATGTTCAGGCTGAAAAGTTCTGGCCACATAGACATTAAGAAATCAGGACAAGATTGCCAAAGCTTATGTCCAAGCTTTTGGCCCCAAGTCTGTAGCTAGCTGGCTATCTAATTAATGTAAAGTTGTTTGGTACTGTTCCTGGTTCCATGTGTTTCTTTTCCAAGTGGAAATTACTTTTATAGGATTTATGGCAGTTGCATTGCATGGTCCTTTTACAGGCTTACACATTTCCCCCAACTTCCTGACAATTTTTCTTTTGAAAACTTTTAATAGAAACGCTTAGCTTTGTGTGTATTATAGATTTATTTGAAGCTACTGGCATAAGCAGTGGCTGAAATTGTCATATACAACACTTGACCATGAAAAAGTCAAGGTCAAGCAGCCTGTGGAATTTTCCTGATTTCTACAGAGGAAATTGTAGAGGGTGTAATTTTGACCCTACTTGAAGCTAATGGAGAGCCTGCGCTACGGTTGGAGAATCACACCATCTGGATGCAGAGATGTGTTGGCAGTTTCCCTGCCCAATCTCTCTGTCCTGTTCCCACATCTTAGGTTTTTATATAAATGAGTGAGAAAAATTGGGAACCCCCATGAAGGTGATAGTAGTAATATGTTTAATAATGGCAACGATAACCTACTTTTTGTGAATTTGGAAACACACACATCTCCTGTTAATGACTGTTAAAATGGTTTAGTATAGCTTAATCCCTATTTTGCTTAGAATTTACTGTCGGTATTATGGCAACAACTGATTTGAGTCAAAAGGGTTTCTTCCTGCAAATTGTCAATCAAGCAGAGGCTACTAAGTTGCAATAGGATTTTTCTGTGTGTTCCTGCTCCCTCAGAGAGCTGGTTGTTTGTCCTGTAGCTTTGAGTGGACACTTTGTTCCAGGCAATTCCTATGCTATGCCTCCTCATCTGTCTTAATTTTTTTTCCTGCCCTATTTTCTGAGGTCTGATCTTTCACTGATCTGTGCAGTGTGGTTCTTTACTTTCTGAAGCTACTTCTACTGTCAGTGCAACCTGAAACTCTGAAGCCCTAGAAGCATTAGCATGTCACTTACAACATTCTTTCCTTTTCATTAATCAGTAAACCTGCATGGCCTACCTAGATACTTGTTGGCAACTACTTGATTAGTTTTAGCCTAAATGGGCTGCATCAGAAAGAGCATTGCCAGCAGGTTGAAGGAGGTAATCCTTTCTCTCTGTTTAACCCTGGGGAGACCTTACCTGGAGTCCTGTGTCCAGTTCTGGGCTCCCCAGTATGAAAGAGACATGGAACTCCTGGGGGAATTCCACCAAAGGGCTATTAGAATCATTATAATTCTGGAGGAAAAAATGGTGAGCTAGGCCTGTTCAACCTAGAGAAGGAAGGATCACAGGGAATCTGGCTAGTGTCTGAAGGAAGGGTGTCAAAAGGATTAGGTCATACTCTTCTCTGTGTTGCAAGGTGATAGGATGAGAGGCAACAGGCATAAACGAAACCACAGAAAGTTCTACTGAAACATGAGGAAGAATTCCTTACTGTGAGGGTGACTGAGCATTGGAATAGGTTGCCCAGAGAGGTTGTGGAGTCTCCTTCCCTAGAAATATTCAAGAGCTGTCTTGGCACAGTCCTGAGCAACATGCCCTAGGTGGCCCTGCTTGAGTAAAGAAGCTGGATTAGATGTCCTCTGGTAGTCGCTTCCATCCTCAACTGTTCTGTGATTATGTGACATACCAAACAACTGGAGTCCCTACCAACATCTAGGATTAGATTCCAACTAGGACAAGCGCAGCAGAATGCTCTGGACATTTTTTTTTTTGTCACATGAGGTGATATTTTTGGACTAACGTCCAAAAGGCATATCGCTTGCTTGTATGGATAATGCGTAACAATATCTAATTAACATGGAGATGTTAATTAGAAATGTTAATAAGAAACATTTCTTATGCTGTGGCCTTCATAAATTCTGAAGAGACTGCTATTTTTGCTGGAATTATATGGGATTGTATTTTTAGATGAGGTTTTGACTAGAATAAAGTTATAGATGCATTATTTATGAATCAGTCAGTGTATAGTCCTACTGAAATGTTCATGAAAACTTTCAAGAGGTTCCACCTTTGAATGGTACATAAAAGCGGATCCTGAAGCGCAAAGCCAGCATGGTGCTCTAGTAGTCCAAGCAGAAGCCAGTACTGACCTTGCAGGATGCTTATTAAGAGTAAATTTCTCTTAAAAAAAAAAGAAGACAAAAGTCATAAATTTTCTATAGCCTTTCTATAACTCCAGGCATCCATAGGGGGGGGTCATCTGTCAGATCTTTCTGTTGATACATTTATCTTTCAAAACAGACACAGTGTTCCTGAATGGCTGACTTGTGTGGTAGGAAGAGAGAAATACTATTAGTAAACATTTTACTCTCAGTTAATTCTTGAAATCTTCCTACTTTTGATCCTTTGCTACTGTTCTGGAAGCAGTGTAGAAACCCCATTTTTTTTTCTTGGTTTTTCATTTGTTATTTTTTTTCCCCCCTAGCTTAAAAATTAAGTGGGTTTTTGAGTCCTCCAGAGCTGCAGCAGCCTCTTCTAACTTTGCAGAATGTCTGTACATATCTTTTGGCTTATCATGGAAGCATGCTGTGATCTGAGATTGTTCAAAGGACTTCAAAATACTTGGAGACTGGGTTGACTCCAGCAGCTCTGATACAGTTTCATCACTTATGAAAGAATTTACATGTTTTAGTAACAGTTAAATTTGGAGGGTTTTGGTAGTTCTAGAAAGTTGGTCTAGCATGCTATCGTTGCAATTGTTAGCATAGAAATACCAGTTTTCAGGTTGAATGTTACTTGTAACTAATTTCTGTTTCTTCCTGTGCATTTGAGTAGTTCCCTTTCTGCTAAAGGTCTTTCTGTATAGGCATACAAAATAGTCCTCTTTCCTTAGTGTCCATGTGAAGAAGCTGAGGTCTTCAGTTTTTCATTAGCATGACAAGTGGAAACATTTCTCTGTAGCTGTTCTGCTTGGAATTCACCTACCTTGAATATCAGAAGTAAAGATTATGTGTATCGTTTTGGAAGACTGTTCTTAACATTGTTTGCCTAGCATGTATGTGCTTTCACTTCTGGATATACTTCTGGTATAGTTTAGGATTATAGGTTTCTTGTTGATGTTGCATTGTATGTGATGCATTGCAACGAATACACAGTGACCTATCTCCCTGTGTTTCCAACTAATTGCCTCAGTCCCTTAATGTGAAGGACAGGAGAGAATATTATCTACCTCAGGCTAGCAGAGGCTTAGTTCACTGAGGTTTTAAACAATGCTGTCTTATGTTGGCAAGTGTGGTAGAAATGCATAGTATTGCTATATGTAGACTGTGTTCCTTTATTTTTTCTGGCAGTAAGTGTGTTCGTAAGTTATTTCTAATGATCTTATTAGGTTCATGACCTATTGCATTTTGTCGTGTTGGCTTTTAATTGCTTCAGTCAATATCGTTTGTGCTGTGTCCTAAATTTGCTCTCAGTAGATGGTTTCCTAATGTTCATTTCATCAATGGGCTCTTATTTTTTTTTTCTGTAGCCAGTACAGAAAGGCCTGGCTTGAAGAACTTCTCTGATCAGTTTAGCTTCCTTTAGTTCTGTATGTCTTTTCCAAAACCAGTAACTGTCATCTTTTCCTTGGCAAGTTTGCCTGCTCTGCATTTCTCCTAGTAATTACAATCTCTTCCATTTAAACAGAGTTATCTGTGCCGTATCATGTCTGTGAAATCTGCCTAGGTTGAATGAATTATATTTTCTTGGTATAAGAAAGAAATCAATTACTTTAATGAAGAAAGTCTGCTATGTTTATCTGGTACTCCTTAATCTTGATTATTTATTTTGTTCTACTCCCATGCCTTTTACTTTTCTTAAAAACTAGGTTTAAAGTCTTTCATACTATCTATTGATGACAGGTCATACAGGCTTATTTAGTTTTCTCTTTCTGTAGGTGATACTACTTTGTGTTCAGACAACAAATTATTTTTATGGAACTAAGACATGTTACTTCCTGTACTGGTTTCACAGGTCTGTTCTCCCTGGTTTGGGGAGAACAATAAGTTCACTTCAAAACTGAGAGGGAAAGAGTAGCTTCCCTTTTGCATTCTCCGATTTCATCAACTCTCCTCCCTTTGTGATGTATCAGTGTCCACCTGCTTCCTTGCTAGTGAAAATACAGGCAAATAGCTTTATTTTTGGGGTTGAGACTAAAAAGTAATCTTAAATTAGTCCTCATTGTATAGCATCACTGGTCCTTCCTGTTCATAGGTAAGGAATCCTTGCTGCTTGCTTTGCTGCCAGCAGTGTCTTAAGATGTTCACTCTTCACAGCCTGACGTTCGGACAGCTCTTAATTGACCAGTGGTTTTTCTTTTCTTATGAGTGGTCCCTTCCCTTCACCATCCTTTTATTCAGGTGAAGGTTCCAGACAGAATAGACAGTCAGCCTTCATGGGAATACAGTCTTCTTACTGTTCTTGTATCTTTGATTTAAAAGAGCTGGAGAGTGGAAGGAAGTTTCCTTCTTGCTCAAGTCCTTTATCTAGTTTGCTGAAATTACAACTTGATGATTTAGTACAGCTCCCCCTTTTGCAACTTAACATTTAGTTTCTGTTCCAAATGACCAACTCCTCTCTGTTAGCTTTATTATTGGAGAAATTCCATTGTAAAGTGTGATTTATTAATCTAAAAATACTTTAGTTTAAAAATTTTACTGGGTAGCACACTCTGGCAGGCTTTGCTCTTTAATTTGTGATAGTAATTATATCTTTGAAGCTTATCCTCGCAGTAGTTTTTCTTCTTACAATATTAAGGATCTTTATTTCCAAGTAATAGTACATCAGACTTGAGGGGCTGTACTAAAAGGTCTTGCTGATTTCCTTTCCAAAAGGACTTTTTAAACCAGATTCTGGCCACATGTAGGGTAAAACTGTTCGCACTGTACTAGTCACTTAATAATACATCACTACTCTTTTACTTTACATAAGAAGGGAATGTATTCCAACTAACATTCTGCATTCAGGGGTTTCTTGAAACTGATCCATCCAAACCATTTCTTACTGGGAAGGATTAAAAATCCATCATCTTAATATTCTGATATTTTTTTTCCTTCCATTTCTTGTTTCTCCTCACTGTGATTAGCAAATAGTTCAAAACAAAAGGTCTTAAAATCTTAGGCCCTAGGAGAACCCTGGAATTCTATTTATGAAGGACTTGAATGTTAAGAAGCTCGATACTTTGATGTTTCCTTTGTTGGAGGAAGGCAAAGGGAACAGAAATCTGTTTGAAAGTACTACTTTTCCAGGTTTTTACTATACATCTGCAAAGCTTGTTCTTGGGCTGAAGTTCTTTCCCCTTTCCACCTGCTTCCCCAGACTGTCTCCCTTGAATGCTGTGAGCTTTCTACGTACAAAAAGCAGCACGAAGTTGTAACTTTGCCTTGGTTGTTGGATCTTGCTTAGTATAAATTAATTCTTCGTTCCTAGCTATTGTGATGTTAGTGTCACTCACTTGAAGCTCTGTTTTTATTTTTCATCTCTTTCTATAGAATACTTCATTTCTTCTGGAATAATGGGCAAAATAGAACATAAACTGGCACTGGTTTATGTTCCTCTTTTGCTAGTCCAGAAACTGATTTGACTTTCATGGAAAGTACTTAGAGTAAGAAAGACCTTTATCATCACCTACCTGCAAAGCACTGGCAATAGGTGTAGCAGCCTCTACCACTGGGGTGGGGTGGGGGTGTGCAGGGGTGTGGGTGTGTTGTAGGGCCCTGGGCAAAAGATGCAGACTTCTTGCCTTTGCCTCAGCCTGTAAGATAGTGAGAACATTACCTACCACGCAGGTTTTTGGAGGCTTGGTTCCTTAACTTTTTCAAGTAAAGCTGATGGCCTCTGGAAGGTGCTACAGAAGTGCATAGTGTTACTGCCTGCAGGCTGTGTTTTCTGGCAATGCATAGGGCTGCCATAGTTAGGGAAAGAATTTTGTTTGCTGTCTCTTTAAAGGAAATGCGAAAGTGCTTTGCTGGGGAGAATAGAAAGGGGCTTTCTGAAGAGGTGCTGAAGACGTGAAAATTCAGAGTGGTGATTGGTCACCTCTGCTTGATTGACAGGTTGCAGGGAAAAACAAAAACCCATTTGTTCTGGCTTAATGGAACTGGAAAACAGAAAATGAGTATCAGGTAAAAATTCCTTTTTTAAAATCTTTGCAGTTCTCCTTTAAAAAGTGGAGTTTTTACACAAATCTACACCTCACCCACTCCAATAAATTAGGAGTAGGAATTACAGAAGCAGGCAGTTGCTAAGTTGTGTAATGTGGGTTGTCTATGTCCGTGCGTTCTTGGCAGGCAGGTGTTGTGAAACACCACAGCAGCCAATGCTACTGGGCTAGCTTAGCAAGAAGGCAGAGGATTGAAAGGGTGTAGTGACTAAGCCCTGAACTGGACTCAGCTCTCTGGTTAGGCTCATTAGCAGGACATTCAAGGGGAAGCTTTTATTTTCACTTCCTATACTGTGCCTGCTTTGTGGATAAAGTCTGTCAGTCTCTACTACTATCAATTTGGCATCTTTCATGAGCATTATTACAAAATTCACTGAAAAGTGAATAGCTAAAAAGCAAACTATGTTTTAAGTAACTTCCATCTAGCAGTATACTGTCTTACAGATTTTATAATAAATTTCAACATCAGCACCACAGTTTTGAGAATCATAATTGAAAATGATTTATTTCTGGTAACTTAATTATTTTGTATGTTGATGTATTTCAGATTGAAGGACAAGGACATGGTGCAGTCTTTGACTGCAAGTGCTCTCCTGATGGACAGCATTTTGCATGCACTGATTCTCATGGTCACCTTCTGATTTTTGGCTTTGGTTCCAGTAGCAAATATGACAAGGTACAGTGCAAGATGAAAATCAAAATGTTTGTCTGTGTTGAATGCATTCGTGCAAACTTTCCTCCAGAGCTTCACTGTATCATAAGTTTGAGCCATTAATTACTGCATGTTTCAGATTCCTGTTGTTGACATTGAGCTTTCTTTTGCTGTCTTTGTTTTTTAAACTGTGGAAATATGCTATTAAGCTACTGTTTACATGGGAAGTTAAAAAGAAAATAAACCAGTCACTTACTGTCTACTCTCTTAAGTGACGAGGCTACAGGTGTCTACTAATAGATCCGCACGGATCATATGAATGAACCGAAGTTGAGTTGATAATAGTTAAATATTTTGCTTTAAGTATTTTTTTGGTTCCAAAAATGGGAGGGGGGGAGGGTGAGAAAGGGGGGCAGGTAATAGAATTAATTCCTGCCATATGTATTTAAATATTGCATAACATGGGAGACAGTTTTTTACAGGAAATATACTATGTGATGTATGTCTACTAATGTAGTTCTGTCATGGATGCTTTGGTGCTTACACTGCAATGTTTCACCAGTTCTGTGCGATTAAAATACTACATCTTTATTCTGATGTCTACATTGTGTGTATTCTAAGTGTGGGTGTCTTGCCACAGACCCTCATGACTATAAAGATGCATGGTGGTTTTCTTTCCTCTGTGGATGCACATGCCCTCTGAACCATACAGGTTACCTAATCTGGAGTGCCCACATGATCCTAGTTGTTCTTTTACCATCCAGGGAAGAGGTGAAGCGTATCTCTTCCCCCTCTTTCTAAGAATTAAACAAGCATGACTGCTCCAGGATTTTCATCTCTGCTTCTGGTAGCTGGTACTTGAAGGTTGGTTGTGAAGTGCTGGCTTCTGGATTGCATTTCTGGCTTTGGATCTTTGGTCCTTGAAAGCTTTTTGGGAAAGAGTAGCACAGAGAGGCCTGAAGGAGGAATAGCAAAAGGAATTTTAATCTTTGTCTTGTAAGCCACTGTATTTCTTCCTGTAGTCTTCCAGCTTTCAATTTGATGCTAGTTACAGCAGCATTTGCATGTTGGGGTTTATTTTTTTATTTCTCCTTGGCTTTCAACTATGATTTGATGCACTTGGTACTCGGCTGCTATCGCTGTTCCTCAGCTATTGCTAGCGTGCGTTTCCCTTTCCATTCCAAAGAAAGCAAATGAGCAGAGAGACACCACAGCAAGGAAAACTAGGATTATCAGATCATTTTCAAAGTCTTTCTCTTTAAGTGTTCCAAACTTTAAAGCGTCTTCTAGTAGAAACATTTTTCTCACCATATCCATGGGTCATTCCAGGTATATTTTTTTCTGTCCAGTCATTTTGGAATCATATAGTCCTCTGATTCTCAGAAATGCTGGAAATCAAATTGGAACTGAGAGCCTTTTTGTCTTTGCTGGAGTTGCCTTTAGACTCCCATTTAAGAATCTCTCTTGTGGGGGTTAGGTCTGTTTGAAGAATGAAAAGAGTTGCTTTTCACTTCTTGAATTCTACAGACCTTTGTTCTCTTGGTGCTTTTGCTGCAGCCTCTGAGAAAAAGATGATTTAAAATTTTTCACTTATTGGGTGATCTAAAATTATCTTCTCCAGCTATTATTTTGCTGGGGATAATCTTGTCATGCTTGATCATAGAAGAAATGAAAGCAAACAGGACTTACATTTGTTACCTCTTTAATCGTAGTCTTCAACTCTTAGAAAACTCAGCTTGGAAGTTTCTGGTCTCCTTCTTGTCTGGGTCTTCCCCTCTTTAATTCTTGCTTGACCCAATTTATGCAGAAATATAACTACAGATAGGAAGGTGCTGGAGATCAGATGTTCTTGATCAGACCCGCAGCCTTTTTTATTTTTTATTTTTAAGTGTTTTCCATCCATCTTGGGTAATGAGTTCTACAGAAGAAAGGAGTTGGGGTAACCTGTGCTGAATTCCTGCATTTGCGAGTTATACTCGAGACAGTAATTATAGCTAAGATAATGTTATCTCTGCTGAGAGAGCAAGCTCTTGTTTTTCCATGTGTTTGTGTTTTCTTGTGATGTTCAGATAGTACCCATGTATTCTAGTTCACTGGAATTGCTGTTCTAGTTTTGTTTTTTTTTTGTCCTGCATGTGATCTTGGCTACAATGAAGGTGATGGGATGCTCTCTTGATGATAATATGGTTTAGTGGAGTAATTTTTAGTGATGGAAAGAAAATATACGTATGCTGCTTGTTTGGGGCTCCTTTGTTATTTGACCCAATTAAAGGAACCTTGAGCCAATTTCAGCTGAATTTCTGAGTGTGCAAAGATCATCAGAGATGAGATGAACTCACTGTCAACAGGGCGATGCACTTCAGAAGTTCTCGCTTGGGTGGAAGCTTGTCCAGGAATGCCTAACAATTCTAAAGCATAAGGTACCTTTCTGTTGATTTCAAATCTTAGATTGGACTAGGTCTCTAAGCTTTCTAAGGCTTTTTTTCCTTTAGACTGCCCAAACCACAGTTCTTTGTTGGAAGACCTGTGTGGTGGATTGATGGGGAAAGTCTCTTTGCATTTGCATAGGTCTTCCAATTGGGAAAAAAAGAGCACTGTGAATGTGTAGTGCAGTTACTGGAGGAGAGTCTCTTTTGTAGAGCTCAGACCTTGCGGAAAGCTTTTGCTGTGAAACAAAGTGGGTTTGTAAAGTCATATGATTCGTATGTGCTAATGGTGTTGTAACATCTTATTGTTATGAATTCGATCTCTTAATAGTGTATCAAGAAATATGTATGATTGTTGGTAACATAGAATCACAGAATATTTTTGGATGGAAAGGACCTTAAAGTTCTAGGTCCCTAGAGCCACCCCCCTGCTATGGGCAGGGACACCTTCCACTAAACCAGGTTGCTCAAAGCCTCATCCAACCTGGCCTTGAACACTGTGGTGCTCCAGACTTCTGATACTCTTTGTGGGTCCATCATGGAGGTCAGCCCTGCAGGTTATCATCTGATGCTGTCAACTGGTTGTCTGCTGAACGTAGCCATTTAAGGTTCACTAAAATGTCTAATACTGATTTTTCTCAGGACTTAGAGTAGCCTGAGGGTGGTTGTTGCCCTGGGTTTCCAGTAGGGACATTCCAATATTCTACCTAAGAGTTGGCCCTCACCTGGGTTCTTCATGAGATGCCATTCTTATCTTTTGGAGTAGAAAATTGTTGTTTAACACATAGCATTGCATTGCAGAGTCCAAAGAAGTCCTCATGATCTTGCATCCAGGATCTGTTCTGGTAGAGGTCACTGAATCTAAGGAAGAAATTTCAGATCTTCCCTTTTCTTTTAAAACCTGGGATGCAAACAACACTGTACAGCCAAATCACAGCACATTAGGACTCAGTCTGTTTAATGCCATTGGAATCTCTCAGTGTGGGAAGTATTTAATAGGACTGCTTACACTAGGTGAAAGTACTGGATACTCTACTATTATTATTCTGGGAAAAAAAAATTAAGTTGTCCTAGAAGACCTGCATTTTTATCATATTGAGCTATTTGATCTAAAAAAAATGAAGTTATTAAGCAGACCTTGATTCTGTCAGTCAGGCACATGAAAGTACTTGTATGCTCAGCCTCTGTTAAGTTACAGAGAATTTGGCAGCAAGACTTCATCCAGTCAGGACTTGTTAACTGCGGTGAGATGTCACCTTGTCCATACTTACTTTGTTCATGTCCTTACTTTGTAAGGATAAATTTAGAATCAGTGAAGTAAGTTCTCTGCTATTGCATCTTGCCATGCATCTTTCCAGTTTCTTCCAGTTACTACTTTTTTGAATTTCTGTGAGATCCATATCCTGTGATTCCTATAATTAAAATTTTTCTTGCCCATCTCCTGTGGATGCATGTAGGCATTTGCTGATGTTGTAATTGACATAAGTTTATGGTTGTCTTCTATTCTTGGTTGTCTCACATCAAGAATGGGAGACCTTTATCTTTGAGAGACCAGACCTCTGCACAGATGCTGTAACCTCTGCCTTACTGATTTCTACTTAGGAAGTAACTGAAAACTGTGTTATGGATTGGTCATTATGGAGCATTCTTTTAAAAAATCAGAGTATGTTTTATGACAGCTTAGGCATTCCTCTGTATATGTTCAAACACCTCACCTAAGTCAAGACTTTCTGGAGGTCTCCATGTCTTAAGTCAATTATTTAATAATTTTTATACTGCACAATCTAATTTGTGTGGATGGTGATATTATGATTTTATTTTTACTTGTTCATAGTTAAACTGAGTGTATTAGCTGCCAAGGGGTTTCCTTGCCAGTAGGTAGTGTTGGGATGTGTGTCAGCTTGTCTTCTGTTCTCTTTTCTCCTTGCTGTTCAGTATGTTTCTGATTGCGCTGTACTGAGATGATGTGCCAGCAAGGATGGAGCATAAACCTTCTTACATGCTCTTTGGACAAGAGAATTCCTCAGTCTTGAGTGTCTGTAGAAAGTTATCTAGAATAAATCATAAGCAGGTGGACTGAAATAAAGAAGGCTTTGAGCCTGAAGAATTCAAATTTAGATCAGCTTTGTTTTATCTACTGAAACTATTGCACATATCTAGCATTAAAATAGGATGTATGTTTGGCTGCTGGTTAAAGTATTTGGCAATGATATGATGTGATAATATTTTCCTATTCCTCCTCTTCCTACACCATAGCTCCTAAGTCTGTGAACACAGTTCTTTGATCGGAATATATATTCAGAATATAGAAGAAAATTTGTAAACTAACACATCCGTGCTGTGGTCAGTCAAGTGTCTTCCAGCAGTTAAATGTTGCTCCGTTCCCCTGTTCTTTAAATGCTCTCCACCCTCAAACATGTGGACTATTCTCCTTGCACTATAATATAGGAAAGGAGTACTGGGGAAAAAAAAAATTATGGAGTCATTAAATTTTGCCCTTTAACTAAGATAAACAGATCATTTTATAACATTGTTTTTGCAAAAATTACCATGAGTAACATTGTTAAAAATATTTTTGGCAGTTATCTTCTGTATTACTTTTTTAATAGGTTCCTTTAAAAAAATTACAAAATGACTTTGTTTACAGATAGCAGATCAGATGTTCTTTCATAGTGATTATCGGCCCCTTATCCGTGATGCCAACAACTTTGTCCTGGATGAACAGACACAGCAGGCTCCACACCTTATGCCTCCCCCATTTTTGGTTGATGTGGATGGCAACCCTCATCCTGCAAGGTATCAAAGACTAGTTCCTGGTCGTGAGAACTGCAGGGAGGAACAGCTTATTCCTCAGATGGGAGTGACATCTTCAGGTATGGAAACTTTTACTTCACTACACAGTAGCCTATGTAGTTACCTCTAGGTGTCCTGCACTTTCCCTCTCACTTCATCCTTTTTATGAATTTCTGGGCATAGTATTGTTGAAGAATTACAGTGTCCATGGCACTGATTTCTTGTGACAATTACAGTATTGTCATTGATCAAGACAGTACTAGTTGATGTTACAGTGCCAGTTAGCTTGGAGCTCATTTCATTATTGGAACAGTGTATGATGCTGAGTGAGCTTTCAGTTGATCTCTTTTGAGTAAGATTTCCTGCTTTTGAAAACCCGGGAAATAGACTGTTCTGCCACAGATCAGTTGGAATAGGTAACACATACAGGAAGAGAAAAATGAGAGGACACCTTAAACATGCAAAATCCCCTTCCCCTTCAGATGAAGGCAGTCATGCAACTTAAGCCTTGATGGTTTGGTTAGAGGACTCTGAACACTTGATAAAGGTACAGAATCTAGGAAGTTCCTGAAAAGTTGTATTCTTCACGCACACAGCGTGGGAGGAACGTGCCTCTTCTGAGCCAGTGGGTAGATGTTTGGAAACTGCTAAATGTGGGCCACATGGGTGGGGCTGTCAAAATGATGCCTACTTGTTACGTGTCACTAGTTTGATATTAGCATGAATGAGCAAACAGTGACTGGTGAAAGTAGCTTCAAATGTTTTCAAGATAAGCATTGTTAAATGTTTGGATATTCTTGAAAATATAGGGAAAACGGATTGTGTCTGTAAATAGTGACTTATATGTACACCACATTTAATCCTGTGTTGTGTCACACATTCTGAGAAGATTAACTGACAGTGTTGTTAACAAAAGATCTCTTTATCCTCACTTGTAGATCTGAGAATTATAAGCCACTGAATACTTGAGTAATAAACTTTAAGGAGCATTTCCATATTTCCTCCAAAATTATAGGAAGAAATGCTATCTGAGAAGCAACTGTAAGGAGGAAAAAGTCCCTTTTGGTTGAATGTATGCTGTGTTTTAGTTAACCTTTTAGCTAGTGGCTTTGAAGCTAAATTCAATTTCCAAGGAAGGATACGATTTAAACTTTGTTGTTGCAATTAGTGTGTTGATCCACGACATTCTGAAATTCTCCAAATTTTAAAATGTTCTGGGCACATTCTCCAATATAATATCTTGAAAGAAGTCAGACTCTGCATGCAGACCCAGCAATATTAAATCTAATGATATGGCTGCATACGACACATGAATGCGTATAGCAGGATAGTATCCATACCATTTTGTTTAATAGCAGGAAGCTCTCAACTAAGCTGACACAAAGCCAGAGAGATGATGGAGAGACAGAAGACATTTGTCTGCCTCTTCACAGTTTAGCAACGATATATGTGGTCTTAGCAGAGCTAAAGTGTGTGCATGTATTTCATATGTTACCTTCCACTAAGAAAGCTTGGTTTCTTTCTGAAACTTTATTGTGGGATTTGACGGATCTCCCTCAGAGCACTGATAATTTATTTCTTGTCAAGTTTTCTGTAGGGATTTATAAGACCAGGGGGAATTTAGGTAGTGGTGCTTGATTTACTGCTTAGATACATGTGAAGCTCCTTTAAACCAGATATTTTGAAAAATCAAATACATACCAGTGTCTTCATTATTTTTTTAAAAAACCTCCTAAAAAATTGCTGTAACTTGTGAAGGCAAAATCTCGCCAGCTGTATGCATAAAGAAACATTAATTTTGTTTAGGTAGCTGTTCCTTATTTAAGAACATTCTTGGGTTGTTAGTTGTTTGTCCCGTTGTTTTCAGCAGGCAGTATGTTGGATTATGAGATCACCAAATAAATCTGTCTCGCTATGTGAGTCAGAAAACATCCAGCTGTGGTTATACCAGTGCTCATTCCATGATTCCAAGCTTCTGCTGCTCTAGGGAAGTTGGCTTCAACTACAGTAACCTTGAAACCCTGAGAGCACTGTCTTAAATATGTATGTTCTTTCTGCATAACATCATCTGTTAAGAGAGAGCTGCTTCTGTCTAGCCACATAATCAAGTTCTTCATTTAGTAGGACAATTACTGCAGTATCTTGTCTTTGATCTTGCAAAGTGCAGTTGATAATATGATATCTCTTCAGAATTATGCTGGGAAAATAATTTCTATAGCTTGTTTCTTTGAACATTGTCATCCTTCAGTACAAAATTTTGCAAGTTCTGCTTCTCTTGACCAGAGCTTCCCACCAGTCCCCCATCTGACTATTCTGTGTGGAGGTATCTGACATCCTTTTCGAATGAGTACTGTAGCCCTTGCCTATTTCTCCATAACTGATTTTTTTGTGATCATTGTATAAGTTTTGTGTGTTTTATGCTTACATGCTGTTTATTTTGCTTGCTGCACAGATACAGTATTATCACCTTGTAATCACTTCTGTGAGAACTATTTCTTGTCTTTTATTTGAGACCTACCCAAAAAGAGGTTTCATGGCTGGTTTATATACCAAAGATTATTAGCATTACTTAGTCTGTGTCATCGTTATGCCCATATGGAGCTCAGTCAAATATTTTTACTGTTTCGTGTTCTGCAGTATAGATAATTCTTCTCTAATTCAGTTAGTTCTTGAAGTAGTTATTTTATTGAAGCTTATACTGAAGTGTTTAGCCTGCCCAAAATGCATGAATTAGAACAACTTATGTTAGCTGAGAAACAACAGTTGTATTCAACTTCTATGACTTGTTTGCTCTTGATTAAATTTAGGCATTTATTAGGAGTGGCATGTGATCATCCTGACCTTCCTTCAGAAAATACAATTCTCTCAATATATTAAGAAAAAGGTTGTCCTGTTTAAAAACTGGCTGTTACAAAAATATGCACTAGTCCATATTTACACATGTGTATACGCATTCAGTTCTTCAACGTTTGTATGTTGTTTTCTTGTATATTTTACTTCACAGGATTGAATCAAGTTCTTAGTCAACAAGCAAATCAAGAAGTTAGTCCATTGGATAGCATGATTCAAAGACTTCAGCAAGAGCAGGACCAGAGGCGCTCTGGGGAAGCAGGAACCAGTAGTACGAGTCGGATAAACAGAGGTAGATTACTGGGAGATGGGTGTTGTGGCTGAGAGTTGGAAAACGTAAATTACATTATTGTGCATGATTTGTGACTTTTCTTTGCAAAATCTCAGAATTCTTATCATTACAAATTTATCTTTAGTGTTATTGTTAATGCTTAGTCGGGGAACTTGAAACAACTGCATTCCCTTAGAAGTAACTACCCTACTGTTTAATCTGGAATTAGCTGTCTACTTGATTAAAACCTGAATTGTCTCAAATAAGAAAATAGGAGGAAGAAAAGAGGAAGGAGTTGCTTGTTTTTCAGTACAGCTGTTCCACATTTCAGTGTCTTGCACTAGATTGTGTAGTAGTTTTCAACACTTAAAACATCGTGGTTGGCAATCCACCTGAGTAAGCAAGAATAGCTTCTGTGTGGAAAGATGTAGAGAAATGTTAAAGTTTTTCTACAGTGTAGATGTTTTCAAGGTTTTGGCAGGCATTTGTGTGTTTAGTTTATTTTTTTTTTATTGAGTTTGTTTGTTTGTTTTAACGCTTTTGATCATTTCAGCTTCTTGCCTGTAAATTTTACAGCTTGAATTTGTAATAATTCAGTGTTGTGGCTTCTTTTTTGAAGGTGTAGAAGACACTGATTCAGTGAGATAGCTCACCTTTTTATAACATGGATCTAGAGTGCAGTAACGATAGTCAGCTTCACATTTTTAAACAAAAGCAAACCAGCGAAACATTTGCTTCACTTCCAATTGTTGATACAGCTGTTATATTAGAAATAGTTATATTAAGCTCACAGTTAGTTTCTTTTGAAGGAATAGATAAGTGAAAGTTTTGGAGGCTTTTTTTTGCTTTGGGTTTGTCGGGGTATTTTTTCCCTTTTAGTTTGAGTTTGTTTTTTAAATGCTTCCCTTAGACTTTCAGATCAAGTACAACTATCACTTTTTGACTTTTTAGGATCTGTAAGTTCTACCTCAGAAGTACATTCACCACCAAATATAGGATTAAGGCGTAGTGGACAAATTGAAGGTGTGCGTCAGATGCATAGCAATGCACCAAGAAGTGAAATAGCCACTGAGCGAGACCTTGTAGCTTGGAGTCGAAGGGTTGTAGTGCCTGAACTGTCTTCTGGTGTGGCCAGGTAAGCATAGGTCAAGTATGCAGTGAATATAAATAAAAGGAGCGTGACCAACAGCTAGGAGGAGGTGATCCTGCCCCTCTACTCTGCTCTCATGAGATCTCACCTGCAGTATTGTGTGCAGT
>NDXB01002672.1:4761-26315 GCA_002631895.1 Agapornis roseicollis
AAAAAAAAAAGAAAAAAAAATCAAACCAAAATACTAGAGATGCTCAGGGAATTCTGCAGTGTGGTTTCAATTTTGGGCAAATGAGTTTTAGTCATAGAGATGTCAAAGAAATCACATTAGACTTGGAATTTGAGTTGTTGCACTGAATGGTGATATATTTCATATAAGATAGAAAGCACCTTGATGACAGGGTTACCAAAAGCCCTTGATGCAGAGGCAACTAAATGAGACATTCAAGGCTCTGCCAACACCCCTTGCAGTAAGACCCACTCACCCCACACAATACTTTGTGTGAATGTCATGACAGCAACTTAATTTCAAACTTTGTATCCAGCCAGTAACTCTTGTGGAAGCTGATTTTCCCTCTGAGAATGTGACTTTGGGCAAGGCTTCTATGGTAAAAACAGAGAATTTAAGTTGAAAGCTTTTTTTCTAAGAGTATATTTATCCCATCTTCTGCTCCTTACAAAGATTTCAAAGACCCAGTGAATTGTTCTACCTAATTTGAAGTCAATATCTTACCTAAATTTGAGAAAAGTATTGATTTGTCTGCTGTGAACCAAGGGAGAGATTAAACTTGATTTGGAATATTCTTCTCACAGTCTCTCTCTAAAAATCCTTAATTTTTAGTCCTTTCAGTGACTGAATCAGAATATGTCTTGTGGGTACTTAGTAAATTCTGAAGAAGAAATCCTCCTAAATTTCTATTTTATTAATACAATAGCTTTGCTTATTCTGGATTGGCTTTCAAAGTTACTGAGGTATTTGAAAATGCAGACAGATCACAGTAGGGATTGACAAATGTCCTTGAACAGTTTGAGTTTCTACTTTGACAACATATCCAACGTGACTAAGAAAAGTGCTTACCTGCATCCGTAAGCATCTGACTTTTACTTTTTTTTGTAAACTAGCCCTGTATTTTAGACTTCAAGGATATTTTAAGTGAATTTTGCTTCATGTGCTTCTCATGTAGCTAGGCAGTGCTATGCACAGTGTTACGTGCCATAGTACATTTTGTGTCGACTTGCAAATGGCAGAATCAACGGAAACAAAGCAGCTCATGTTTACTGTAGCTCTCTAGGAGGGCTTCTCTCTCATTCTGCTGAGTTTCTGTACTGTTTATAGTAAAAATCCAAGAAAACAATATAAACAAATTAGAGTTCTTATTTTTCACTTGGATATTCCACAACAAAAATGGAATTTAAACAGTCTGCTGAGGACATTTATATGAATGAACCATTCCTTTTAGGACAGAATAAAAAAAATAAACATTTAATTTTTTATGCCCAAAGCTACAGATTTAGGATCATCTGCTTCTATAAATCTCATATTTAGTGGACACACATGATGAACTGTTCAGTATGATAAATTGTTCAACCATTTGTTACTACTTGAAGACGAATACCTTTGCAAGTCTTCTTTGGAAGAACAGTGTTTCCTGTAGCCATACCCTACAGACACCCCTACCATATCCCATGAATACCAGTCTAACAGCTTTTAAGATCCTCTGAGGCCTCTTGAAGTGCTGTATCCTTCAGCCATTATTTAAGACAAGTCTATGTGTGTAGCTGAGGAAAATGAGTATGTTTCTTGGTCCTCTGGAAAGCTCCTCAATATGCTGCAAAAACTCTTCAGCCATGTTGTCAACTGCAGGAGAAATCTATGGGGTTAGAAAGGTTGTTAATCAAGCATCTCCCTTGTTTGTAAAACTAAGATCTGCTCCTTGGCTTTGTTTTCAGTAACCGTGTTTCCAGAACACAAGAAAAATTACTACTGTCAACAGAAATTTGAGCGTATGTATTATGCACATATTTGTTTGTGTAAAATGCATCCCTTTGTGTGAAACAGAAACTGAAAGGGCTAAAGCAATAGGAAAAAGAGATAAGATGTTACTGTATGCATTATTAGTGAGCTCATATCTGGTATACTGTATGCTTCTGTGAGGCCTGATCTGTGGAAGAATACTGAAAAATTGTTCAGGGTTTAGAGAAATGACATAAGAATGACTTCAGATGAAAATGTTGAGAAACACCATCTAAAAGATGACTTGATCATGCTCTACAGAATTATAAAGTAGAGGTCCCTGTGGACTTTCAAGGTCACAAGAGACAAATGTTGTCTAGAAATGATGTGTATACCTGGTATAGATATTGTAATTCATAGTGACAAAGTGATTCTGTATCATGGGGGATTTTTTTAATGAAGATGATGCAAGGTTTTGGGGGGTTTTGTTTTGCTTTTTTTTTTTTTTTAATTCCTAAATCAGACTTTCATTGAAGAACTATTTATTAGATTCTGTGCAGGAACAAGAATTAAATACTGCTCCATTTCCTCTCCAAAAGTTGTGTAAAATGAATCTGTGGATCCTTTATGGCTTTCTATTAAACTTTAGCAGCAATTCAGTTCCACATCAGACAATAGGGTGTGGTGTATATACTGTTAATAAGATAAAGCATACTATACATATACAAATTCTATAATAATTTGTCACCATTTTTGCATCCTTTTGAAAAATAAATCCATTTGGCCAGTTTGGATTCATGAATTAAATGTTTCTATTTAGTAGCAAAAGAAATCCTGTTTCTTTTCTATATGTAGATACTTTACATGTTATAATGGCTATAAATATGCAAAATTTAAGTCATAATGATGTGGACTTAGATCTTTCTACTCTATAGTCTGAAGACATCTCATTTTTCTGCTTTTCATGCAGATTATGGTTAATGCACTGAAATATTTTATAGATGAAATTAAGCAATGCACATAAAAAACTAAACCATTTCACAATACAAAGAAAAAAAAATTGCAAGAGGAGAAGTGTCCCTGAGAAACTCACTACAGCTCATTTCACCTGCCTTCTATACTGGCAAAATCTTTGGCCTTACAAGAATTCTCATGGGAGTTCAGGAATGCCTATAGCTGAGGCTCTGGTCCACAGAGTTCAGACAATTTCATATGTAACAGAACATATGTCTGCAGGCAGCTGCCACTCAGCTTCCTAATGAAATTTTGTTTTGAATTTTCTCTTCTAAAGCATATACTCATCTATTGGTGCAGTCAGTACTAAAAATAATGCCTTGGACTTCACCATGTAGAAGATGGAAACAAAAACAGATGTATGAAAGATTTTCTTGTCTGAGCAGATAAAGAAGAAGTGAAATAATTCAGAGCCATTACAGCATCCTCCTTTGCCTGTTTAGCAATATGGCATCATAAAGCTGTGCACTGTAAAGCTGCTCCTGTTTTCTACTGAGAGAGGTAACTGCATTTCAGTGATGCATGAAGTAATTCATCTATGCAGCTTCTAAGGCACTTAGTGTCCCTTTGGGATAAAAAAGCACTTAAAAGTGTAAGGTATTAGTATTTTTTATGTGTTTTAAGTTGTCAAATCTTCTTACTTTCTTATCACTCAAATCAGCTTTAAAATTCACTTTTGCAGTGAAACCTACAAATGCTAATTCACTTCAATTAAAAATCTATTGCCTGCACATCATTTTTAATGGAGGCAGGTGCTTGGGTAGAATACCCCCTTTAATCTTACTCATGCATTATGCTGTAGTGAGCCAGCTTTCCCTGGCGTTTCTATCCATGTGCAGCAGAAAGCAGTTCTTTTGACTGACTCACAAACTAAAAATCCTTTTGCTGGGGTCAAAAATGAAATTTGTGATTTGTCTGGTTTTCTTATTCAGGATAAGCTACCAGAATGATAATGAACATATGCAAGGGTTCGTTATGCACATACTTTCTTTCCCCTGTTCCTCCTCACTCCCCACCCACTCTGCAAGCTTTCACTAAGTATAGGATGCCACAAATGCTGTTTTCTAATCCTTCACCCAAATGTCATTTCAGTAATTCTCTCATTGCTGAAGAAAGCTTGTACAAGACTTCATAGTTAAGTGCTTTAGTGTGACGGGACTGTGGCTGACATTTATGTCAGCACCTTCTGTGATTTAAAAGGGGGAAGAAGTACTTAGGGGGGAAGCATTAGTATACAGGCCCTCACTACAGCTATAGGGCTGAAGCTGGATATAGACAGAGGTTGAAGCACCAGAATCAGAATAACTTTCTAGATATTATTGTATAATTTTGTGAAATATTGTTCACTTTAAATTATCCAGTGAAGTCAGACTGAAAGAAACCTATTATGAAATAAAACAGAATTCAAAGCAAATTACAATAATTAATTCTATAATTTAGAAATTTGTGAGGATTCAAAAGACTATGCTTCAGAAAACAAGTATTAAAGCCTAATAGCTTTTTTTGACTCTAAAACTGCAAGTCACTGTAGCTTAGAAAGAATCTGTAATAGCATGATCTGAAGATACATTTCTCAGGTCTAGCCAACAATTTGCATGTTAAACCATTTGGTCAATCATCCATATTCTTTAAGATTTATTTCTCTTCTAATTAATAGTGAAGATTCAGTTGTAGAAAAAGAACACCTGATGATGTACTCTGAGTCTTCTTAATGGAGGACTATCATGTGCATTACCCCAGCATAAAAAAGTGAGTTAATGACAGAGATTTAGCTTTAACTCTGAAATTCCTGGCTTTTTCAGGCTCAAACAAGACCCTTAATGTTACTTTAATGTAGTTTTTGGTGGTATAATTCTTCTTAATTCTGTCCATTGCAGTCCTTTGATACTTTATGAATTACTTATCTCATATTAATAAGGCTTAACATGGAGTATTAACCTCCTATACATTCCTAATTAGTTTTTAATGAATTTTAGTTTCCTTGTTAGAAAAAGAGCTAGCTAGCTAACTACCACAAATTTAATCTCCATTACTGGAGCATAAGACAATCACCCCTGGGGATGCATGTCCTTGAGATTTTCATGTTAAACAAGCAGCTTTGTAAGTCAAGGAAACTTAATAGATGTCTCAGCTTACTTCTCAGCTTTGATGGTGTTATGAGTCCTGAACTATTTATAACTAGTGACACAATATACTATTTAAGCGTTAAGAGATTTTTATAACATGATAAAAGACTGCAAAAATTTAAAAGGCCAAATTGCTATCCACCTGAAAGCCTAATGTGCTGGAGGAGGAAGAGAAGAGATGAATTAGTGCATGTTCTAGTACATGCTTTAGTTCAACAATGGCAACAGTCATGTTATTATATGTAATGGAAAATACAATTTCCTTTTTTGGCATGATAATCATGATTTTTCCCTGAATAGAAAATTCAGGGGAAATCTAGGTGGATAAATTTTAAGAAATTATATATGAGTTAGATATATATTTAAAAAACAAACAAACAAACAAACAACATTAGTTTTTGTACAAACAAACTTATTACAGGTAACTATTTTGCAAGGGAGCTACTGGAGTACAGGTTACAAAAGCTTTTTTCTGTTTTGGCAGCACTTTCAATAAACGTGAATAAAAATTTATGAACTAGTACACTGGGATAACTAAAACAAAAAAAGAACAGCATCTTATTGTGAACTGCAGCAGTAGCTCAGTAACAAATTACAGCAGCATCCTGTGTGTCAGTACACAGGATGATGCTGAAGCAGCACTCAGTGTCAGCATCAAGTCAGAGAAGTGCAAACTCTCTAAGCCCTTTGCCTCTGTTAGGAGGGTGCTACAAAGATGATGTTCTTCATGCTAGTTCTTCAATTTCAAGACTTTATTTCCTTGTTGAATTATCAAAGCTCTATAGTTCTGCATTCAGCATATAGTGCAGGAGCTATTTATCACTCCCTGGTGCCCTGGAGGATGAGGGAAAAGGTGTGGCTCCCTGGGGTTCGTGTAGAAGGTCTGCAGTGGAGTGCTCAGTTTCTCACACACTGGTCTTGTCTGACATAGTTCTCTCAAGTACACAGGCATTCTTGGCTTTGAATGTATGATCTGTTACAATGGGAAGATATCTAAAGAGCTATAGTTAAGTGAACATCTATGTTAAAATGGTAGGCTGCAAATGCACACACTGGACAGTTTTCTAAGTACAAGTAGACATTTCCTTACAATAACACAAATTGGATTTGGCTCATTTCTTTCTGTCAACAAACAGTAACAAAAAAAATTGTAGTGTCCATATATGTATGAATACACATTTTGAAAACATTTTAAATGCAGAAATGCTGTATGAAGTACAACTCAAATTAAATTAAACAATTGTTTCTGAATTCTGAAATCCTTCCCATAGTTTATTTTTACATATTTTCAGTCAGATAAATATTATAAAGATGTAATGTTCATCATTCATGATGTGGCATAGTCACTATGGTAGGAAGAACCAGATAGTTGTGTTTTAACAGCTGAATTTCCAGACCAAAAGCATAGATTCTTTCTGCAGATAGAGACCAACATAAAACTCTACATGTGTCATCAATTTTACTGGTACAAAAGCCTGGCACGGTAGTCTCTGCTTCACCACTGAATCTCATTCATTAATCTGTTACTTGCAAATAGCAGTAATAAATACAGGGTTCTCACACATTCATTAATTACACTGCACATTGCATGTTGGATGTTGAGGCACATCACTGTACAGCAGTTGACGGGAAGCAGAACAGCTGAAAATGAAAGGCTATCCAAATCCATGAAATGCTAGCGGCAACTTAATCACTAACCTTGACACACAAAGTACAGATACCATATGAAGATGTGGTTTAGGTGGGTTCACAACCTTATTAACTTAATTCATCTAAGGGTTAGCAAGCAGTAACTTGTAGAGTGCAAATCATCAAACCTCTCCATTAGAGGCTGTCATCAGCCCATGATGTATCCACAACTGGCTTCATCCAGCACAAGGCTGTTTTGCTCTCACTTTGCATCATGGTTCAAGGGAAAAGAAGTACCCTTTTCATTACACAAAAAAGCAACAGCTATTTGAAAGTGCTCCTTTTCCTTAAATCCAGCATCGGGTGATCAAGGTGTAACAAGGAAGCCAATGCACTAGACAGCTGCTATTGCAATGAATTACCCATACACCCAGCTGCTTTCCATCAACCCCTCAGCTTTCCAGATGGTTAAAATAGCCATATCCATCTACTTCCTAGTTCGGAGAAATACCACATTTTCTTCATTCAGTTCTGAAGACTAATGTAGTACCTGGACTATCAGAACGGCTTATGTGTTCTTCTTTCGGTTACACAGATACTGTTCTCCCTCTCTCCCTCCCCTAACCTTTTCTCCCACTGCCTGTTTCTTCTTCAGTTGAAGAAAACACTGCTAACTTAAACATTTTGATGTCCAATCATTGATATTTCTTCCTGTGTTTTCTTAAAATACTCAGTTTCCTGCCTCAGAATATTCATGCCTTCTGCTAATGAGAGAAAATGCAGACCTGCCCAGGATAAAGATGGAAGCCAATGAACTTTTCCAGGCTTTCCATTGCTAAGCCTTTCCTCACATCTCAGTTCTGTGCTAATGGGGGCAGACAGTATTTCCAATCACAGCAGAGGTATCTGAGGCAAAATAGAAACCTCTCCAAAAACCCTACTTACTTTTCTAACAGGGAAATATAAACACCAGGACTAGCTTTAAGTATACAAAAATACAGTTCACTGAACAGCTAATAGCTATTTTTTGTCAGGAAGAATGGAAAATGCAAAAATGCTTTTCTGCAGCTGTGCAGGTAGATGGCTACCCTTGCTCCTATTGCTGAGCACTCTCAGGGAATACCTCCAGTAACAGAATGCTAGCTTGATCAAGTAAATGAACATCTTGAGTTTTGCTCATTATAAATGGTGTATATCTGCAACCACATCATTATATTGAGACAAACCAAACTGATCCACCATTTAGTTCAATCCTATACTTGCTCATGTTATATTTACCCATGATCCTTTAATGTATGTACTTTATTACATTTCATAGAATCATAGAATAGTTAGGGTTCGAAAGGAGCTTAAGATTGCCTAGTTTCAACCCCCCTGCCATAAGCAAGGACACCTCACACTAAACCATGTCAACAAAGGCTCTGTACAACCTGGCCTTGAAAAATGCCAGGGATGGAGCACTCACAACCTCCCTGGCAACCCATCCAGTGTCTCACCAGCCTAACAGGAAAGAACTTCTTCCTTATAGCCAATCTAAACTTCCCCTGTTTAAGTTTTAACCCATTATCCCTTTTCCTATCACTATAGTTCCTAATGAAGTGTCCCTCCCCAGCATCCCTATAGCCCCCTTCAGATACCGGAAGGCTGCTTTGAGTTCTCCACGCAGACTTCTCTTCTCCAGGCTCAACAGACCCATCCAGGTGTAGAACCTTGCGCTTGGCATGGTTAAACTTCATGAGGTTGGCATCAGCCCACCTCACAAGCGTGTCAAGGTCCCTCTGGATGGCATTCCTTCCCTCCAGCGTATCCACCCAACCACACATCTTGGTGTCATTGGCAAACTTGCTGAGGGTGCACTCAATCCCACTGTCCATGTCAGTGACAAAGATGTTGAAAAAGACTGGTCCCGACACCAATCCCTGAGGGACACCACTTGTCACTGGTCTCCAGCAGGACACTGAGCCATTGACCACAACACTTTGTGTGCGGCCATCCAACCAGTTCTTTACCCACGAAGTGGTCCACCTATCAAATTGATGTTTCTCCAATTCAGAGACAAGGACGTCATGTGAGACAATGTCAAACGCTTTGCACAAGTCCAGGTAGATGATGTCAACTGCTCTACCCCGTCCATCAGTTCTGTAGCCCCATCATAGAAGGCCACCAAATTGGTCAGGCAGGATTTCCCCTTAATGAAGCCATGCTGGCTGTCACCAAGCACCTGTAAAGCACACAGAAGCTTCTACAAAGGACTATATTAACTTCCTGCAATCAGTACATTACAATCAATTGTGAATACTTCTGTGCTACAACTTTTTTCTTTGACTATCACAGCTGAACTGGCCAAACAGACATTCTTTCAAACTTTATAATGTGTTCATTTTAAAGACTAATCCAGCACTAGTTACTTACGAATGTGAGTACAGCATCACCAATAAAAATGTAAAACTGAATTTTTTTTACAAAATGACAGAAAAAACCTCAAGCGCTCAAACTGCCATTTCAGCTTCTGGCAAGCCTTTAAGCTAATATTGATCTTTTAGATTTTACAGGCTTTCAAAAATATGACAAAATCTTTAGTATTTAGATCATTTAAACTGTCCTCTACTGAGTAAGTTTATTTAGACCATTCAGACTGTCCTCTGTTGAATACCTTTATCACTGAGAAACTTGAGAAAACTGTCTAACAAATGTCATATGAAAAGAAAAGAAGCAAAAACCCCAGGACATTGCCAAGTGAATAGTCATTCCTTTTGAATATAAGACAATTTCCTACAGGACAGGAAGGCTGAGGGTACTGCTACAGTCAGTAGGTGTTGACTGTCCATCAAAGCTCGTTTTCAAGGGCAGAATAAATTAAATGTTGTATTGGAGTTTATTGATCTAACTTTGATCTTTCCCTTGCTTTGAGAGGGATGGGGAAGAAAGATGGTGTGTAATGGATGACCTTCACAGGTGCATTTTGACCTAAGTAATTCTATGAGTTTCTGAAAAACCACGGAGAGGAAGATAAAAGGAATGAGGAAGGAAAAGCACACTATAAAAGGAGGAGCTACTCTGGGGTAACAAGCTTTTCCATCAGAATGAATAGCTAGTTGGTAGGCGATAAGCATATTCAAGGGGAAAGAATAAAGAGAAAACAGCTTGACAACAACAGAGATCTCAAAAGTGTATCTAACAGCTGCTTTAGTGTCTGCTTCTGCTAGTGGAGACACAGCTTCAACATTGCTCCTCTCCCTAAATTTCTTTCTCTCCTGAGTTCTCAGAGTCTCCAGGGAATTTTTGTCTCATTGAGATGATTACTGTTGTTTGCAGTCTTCTCTCAACAGTTTCAGGATGACACAAAGTATTTAATAGCTTGAATGTTATTCAAATGAGTTCCTGACATGACACTCAAGTCCTCACATGATTATCTACGTTAAGGTTAGTGATTCAGCGCTAAAATCAGCAATACAGAGTCTATTCTTCAGACTGAGGATGTGACTTTACCTTTTGCCCTGTTGGGTTTTTTTTTCTGTCTAGTATGTGATGCCTTGACTTTCCTCAGTTGTTATTTTTCTCATTTTGATCTATGCAATCCTGTGCTGAGTATAGCTGCATTTTTGTGAAAAAGCCTTTGGTGAAGCTGAATTATTCAATGGTGGCATGTCCCTTTTTGCTTTGCTCTCTCACGGCCATATGTAAAATTTCTGAACCATAGATAAGGAAGTATACTAAACACCTCTATACTGGAAAACTGCTACACAATGTATTATTGCCGGCAAATTGCAAATAGGTTTTTTTTTTTTGTTACCTAGGTATTTAACATTCTAATACTTGAAATCTTGACACCTAAGAAAAGGCTCTAACTGTTTGTGGAGTGTGATAATTAATGGCCACTGGAAAAAATTGCTGGCTGCAGTAATCCATGGTCACTGGAATCTGAACCATATGTAGTAAGTGACAGGACAAGTGTACATGTTGCATATAGCTTTTTTATTCTGCAAACAAGAATAGAAATGGATCTTTAAAATGGAAAAAAATTGGTTTACCCTGTGATAATGCAAAAATATGGTGCATGAAATTCATGTTCAAGGCTATAAGTTGCTTTATATATATATATTAAATAATCTTCATATGATCTCTTGAATATTTATCTTGTCTTGTTTAAAGTTATTACCTGTAGTATTCTCAGAAAGACCAAGTGCCTGAGTCAGAGAAAATAATGCTCTACATGATTCACTGTTTTGATTCTTTTCTTTTTCCAGTTAGTGGGCTCCACGTGCTGAGATACATTCATATCAGCCTAAAAAGCTTTCTTCCCTTTTAAAAAATGTGTTTGTATAAATTACTTATACACCACTGACATTACATGATAACCGATTTTCCTCTTGTTCATCTTTATAACAATGTATATTTTAAGAATTACAGGCAATTAAAGTTTGGGGTCCAATTCATCCCCATATTTACAGAATTCACATCTTTAGTGAAAAGCTAAATTTACATCAAGTTGACCTATTGAGTCAAGCTGTCAGGATGACTTTTCAAAGGAAGGGAAAAGAAAGAGTAGCTTTAAAGCAAGTAATTTCTGTCATGAGTTCTCATAAACTCAGCTTTTTCTACCAAGGGTACCATACAGTACTTCAGTGTAGAACACTGCAACTATTAAAACTTACCTTAATTGATGAATTTCAGGATAACTTAAAGCTAAAGCAATACTGGCTGAACGGGATTGTCACCTATGCAGTTCGTTTAAAATTATTTCCTGAACTAATGCTCACTCAGGCAAGAATGGTCTTCCTCAGAAATTTTAATTTAGAAGAAACTCAATTATTTGTTACATTTGCACCAAACTGTACTTATCTTATTATTTTTAATCCAAATATTTGCCTATTTCAGAATAACAATTTCAGTCTCATGGATCAAATTCTGCATTTTTCTGTCAAAACTTTCCCTGAAGAAACTAGGTGGTATTGAATTTAGCCAGCACTTCAGCTCTATCTTAAATGATTTGACTTGGAGGTACAGAAGGAGGTATTCTGTTTGCCTAATCGGATGGTCTAAATTCCCTAGGCAGTCAGAGGAGAAGCCCAGAATGATTGCAGATTTAAGATTCAAGTACTATTCTGGTACCTCCAGAGATAAGCCCACTAAAGGGAGGGGCCAACTTACTCAAGCGAGTACAGACAGTTAACAGGAGGTTTTCCATCCTCTTGAAATCAAACATATCTGATCCCAGCCTGACCTATGGAGCTGGATGCCCTGAATTCTGTCCTATAGTTGTAGACCAAACAGGCATCTATTTTTCCTGAGTACCTAAATACAAGTTCATGAAAATCTTGCATTAGGAATCAGTCTCTCCTGTTAAAACTAAAGCATATGCAACCAAAAATACAAGAATCATAGGCCCAGACACACTATGACACAATCTGGCCTGTATCTTAGTATAGTGGTAGAAGTAATCACCAAGTGAGCACATAATGTTCATATCTTCAATTCTCCTAAAGTTTACACATTTCACAGTATTAAATACAAAATGAAAACAGACCTGGGAGAAGTGTTTTGTCAGAACAGGGATGTATCAATACAATCTAGGTATATATATGTGATTCACAGCCCTGAAAACTGGGCAAAGGATGATACCTTGGATTTTGAAGTTGTCAATAGTATTTAGGTAGATTTCATGACAACTAATCTCAATACAATCAGAAGGATGGGACTGTAACTCAAGATCATATATTCATAATAATATCCCAGATTTTTTTTTTGTTAAAAAATAGCAAAGCAGATGTTCTATCTTTTGTGTTACAGGCAATGAAAAAATGCATGCAAGTTGCCCAAAGAGAACCTGATGGAAGAAAGGAGATAAGGATAATAGAAAGGATTAGAGAGCAGTACTATATCATTAGTTGATTAGAAAGCCAAAAGAACAGAGGAATGGGTTTAGATTTCAGGTCAGAGAGAAGGAAATTAGTAAGGGGAGTAATTGCTGACCTTCATTCATAAGTAATGTCCCTTTTTTTGAGGAAGAAAAAAAAAAATTTGAGGATGCATACATGCATCAGTACTCATAGTAAGAAGGATATTAATGCCGTTATTTTCTGCACCTGATGGTCAGCATGTACCAGTAAAGCATGAAAGACCAAGTGAGACTATTGAGGATCTAATTTAATACATATATGGCAGTGAATCTCCAAGTTTATGATCAATCTCACAAGTGGAATAAAATTTAGAAAAAAATATTTTGGTAAGTGGAATAGAAAATGAATTTAGCCTATCACTACAAGAAGGATGAATATTCATTACGTGTAATAGGGAAAAAAATAGATAAATATCCAAATCTAATGACATAATAATACTACAGGCAACTCTGTAAACAAGTAATTTTGTATTAGAAACAGTTAAAAACATAATATATGTAGTGATGGACTTAACAGTCTTAGGGTAACAGTTGGATTTGATCTTAAAGGTCTTTTCCAACCTAGCTGATTCTAGGATTTAATCAACTCTCAATTAGGAATCTAGTTAACGATGCATGTTAAGACCTGTTTTTTTCCACGGGATTTAAAGAAGGAATTTATCTAATTGACATGATCTAGCTTATGTTGACACAAATCCTTATTCATTACTTCCTTTATTCAGTCTGAAACCATGGCAGTCTCAAGCCTGACTGTCTAATTCAGTAGGAGTAAGAAAAATAGTGCTTGATACTTCTTGGGTTTAATGCTGCCAGTAGCAATTACATCTCTTTGACTGGAAAGAGACTATTCATAATAAAGAAAGGTGCTGCTATGCAAAGCATGGAGGCTACTTGGGACTTCTAGAAAGCATCTACGATAATTACATAAGGAGAAATATTACTAACTAAAAAAGCACATACTTATGATTATCTACGCTGCCATACTTACAGTACCAACACTGTTCAACCCAAATAATGGTCTACCTCGTATTAACAGACATTCTTATTGCATAGTGTTTATGCATCTACCATGCTTTGCAGAGTAAGAGATTTGCCTATATGAATATGAACACTGCCATGCCAGTCAGCCTTCAGGTCAGAAAACAGCTCCTTCCCCACTTGGTGGTATGGATACAGCCCTAAAAAGGAGCTTGACCTCACAGATCATAAGACAAGAGCTTCAAGTACTGAGAAGATGAACAAGTAGGAAGCCTGATGCATTGCTAATGTAGTGTCCCCTACATCTATTGTTATGACTTTGGTAACTTTGGTCTTGAGATATAGCAAAGCTCAGATAAACTATCTAATGCTTCAGTAGTTATCTTAAAGATAACTTGCACAAAGTGCTGAATTTATCCATATGCAATATAAAAGAAAAGGCATCAGCTTCTCTCATGGTATAAAAAGATATCAAAAGAACCACAGAGACCCATAAAAATCTAATGAAAAATACTAGTCTGTGTTTCAGGATCATTTTGCACAGCCATGACCTGTTCAGTGTCTGTTATCACATGACAGTTGAGTTGAAACACACTATGGTGAACAGCAGCTTTGTTTCTTCTACTGGAAGCATCCAGCTTTGTTTCTTTTACTGAGCATCCGTTTACGTTGGAATTGTTGTCAAGCAGATATTTGAAATCAAAACATAACATTATAATAAAGAAAAAAATCACCCTTCCATGAAGAAATCTGAATAATTATGTCACTGTTTACATATTTAGGGTTTTAGTTTTCTTGAAACACTAGAAATTGCTTCATTTAAAAAGAAAAAGGTTCATGAAACAATTCTTTTTTTAAATCATTAAGATTTAAATATGTATATGCTATCTTTACCTATCAACATCTTTTAAATTTGGAGGAGATTTAAAAACACTGTTTTAAGCAATAAAATATATCAAATTATTATTATTTATGTATGTTTATCAAAATATAAGTACTTTAATAAAATCACACAGAAATAGACATTCTTTAGTTTTGTGTATTTGCAGATAAACTAAAAAAAAAAAAACAAACAAGTAGTTATTGTTTCAAAGCTGCTTCTGTAAATCAATCTTACAACTTAATTTGAGGAAAAATTCAATGAACCAATGGATTTTTAACATCAGAGGCTCAGATGGATTTCTTTCCCTACTGTTTAAGCATTTTTAGTAGTAAACATCTGAACTTCTCCTCCAGATTAATTAGCTTCTTTTGTAGCACCTTGGTTGGCTTTGTACTGACAGTAATTTGCAAAACTTTCCTTATTCCCTTATCTTTTATAGACATTTATTTTTCTATAAAATTGTTTTGAGAGAAAGGTTTTTTTAAGATGGTCTTAGTATTACTCTCAATGTCTGTAGACTGCTCTTTATTTTAAGATACTTTTGTATCACTAAATTTCCTTTCTTCTTTAAACTTCCTACTGGAAAGAATTATCTGCAACACTCTCCTTTAAAACTCCCTCTGTTGGTACAATTAATGGGAACCATCAATACTGTAGCTGTGATACGAAAAATTAAGTCATAACTGGAGAACTCTGAGATAGCAACCTGCTCTTCTCTTGTTATGATGTCACTTGGCTTGTTAAGTCCCACTTTAATAGGTATATTTTTGCATTCTTGAAAAAGTCATGTCTTTTTTATTATTAATATGTATTATTAAATAATAACAATGTACTGAGCACTTTACAAGGCTAAAAATAAAGTTCTCACTAAATTTTACATCTGCAGAATTTGGTAGATCCTAGCTAAAAAAAAAAAAAAAAAAAAAAAAAAAAAAAAACCACAAAAACCTCAGAAAACTAATTTCAGAAAACAGAGAAGTGAGAACATATAGAATAACAATTTTTTTTGTAGCTGTCCAAAGAACATTCAAACAGCAATGACCCCACACACAGACACAATAGAAGTCTAGATATTTCATTCACCATCAAAACACATGAGTAAGACTCAGTATCCCTTGGTCCTCACCCTGTGTCACTAAAGCCATTAAATGGCTACTCTATCATAGAATCATAGAATAGTTAGGGTTGGAAAGGACCTTAAGATCATCTAGTTCCAAACCCCCTGCCATAAGCAGGGCCACCTCACACTAAACCATGCCACCCAAGGCTTCATCCAACCTGGACTTGAACACTGCCAGCGATGGAGCACTCACAACCTCCCTGGGCAACCCATTCCCGCATCTCACCACCCTAACAGGAAAGAATTTCTTCCTTAGATCCAATCTAAACCTCTCCTGTTTAAGTTTGAACCCATTACCCCTTGTTCTGTCACTACAGTCCCTAATGAAGAGTCCCTCCGCAGCATCCCTATAGGCCCCCTTCAAATACTGCAAGGCTGCTATGAGGTCTCCATGCAGCCTTCTCTTCCCTAGGCTGAACAGCCCCAACTTTCTCAGCCTGTCTTCGTATGGGAGATGCTCCAGCCCCCCGATCATCTTCGTGGCCCTCCTCTGGACTTGTTCCAACAGCTCCATGTCCTTTTCCTGTTGAAGACACCAGAACTTCACACAATACTGCAGGTGAGGTCTCACGAGAGCAGAGTAGAAGGGCAGGATCACCTCCTTTGACCTGCTGGTCACTCTATAGATAGCTCCATCTCAATGTCACACCCTAGTCTTCTTTTACAATCAAGAAAGAGAAATAGTGTGTTCTAAAATGCAATTCAACTGCTTTACATGCCTGTTTTGGAAGATTGGCACTTCAGAATTAAAGGTTGGACCAAATGATCTTTCAAATTCCCTTCTGATCTGGGCTGTTCTATAGTTCAATAAATCTATTCTTCTTCTGGAGCACATTGACAATAAAAGGGGTCCAGAAGATCAAATCAGATCTTTGAACTGAAGATATGAATCTCATTCTGTGTACTTAAGTACTATCTGACAGGCAAATTCTTTCTCTGACTTTATTTTGTACATTCCTTCTAATATTTTTAAGTAGCGCTGCCATAGAAAGCCCACAGTAATATGTCCAAAACAATCATCTTAATTTTTGGAAAGTTTTGATGATAAACCATTGGTGTTCTCATAAAAATCATTATTTGCTACAAATCTAGTTCCTTTAGTTTCCAGTGGTTTCTGAGGAGGAGGGCTGCAGAGTTTTGTTTGGTGGTTTTTGTTTGTTTAGGTTTTTTTTTAAACTTTGGAGATCTACTGACATCTCTGATGCATTTACATATTTCCTATCCTTACATAAAGATAGATGCAGCATACAACCTAAAATCAACCACACACCTGCTTGATCATTCCTCCCCCCATCCTGCTGCAGAGGGATGGGGGATAGATTCAAAAAAGCAAAAATGAGAAGACTTATTTCTCAAGAAACTTTAATAGATGAAGCAAAAAAGGGAAGGAAAAAAAGAAAAAAAACAAAACAAAACAAAGCAAGTGATGGAAAGGCAATCACTCACCACCTCCCACAAACAGACTGATGCCCAGACAGTCTCTGAGCAATGGCTACCTCCATAAGTGTAGGAAACAAGAAAGCCTTGATGCTGTGGAAGCACTGCTCAGGAACAGCCAAAAAACTGGTTTGTCACCAATACTGTTTCAGTCAGGAATCCAAAGTGCAGCAATGTAAGGGCTGCTATGAAAAAACCAACTCCATTCCAGCCAGACTCAGTACAATACACAGTTATAATCATTAGCAATGCGATGATTACTGACCTACCTACCCATGCTTGTAATTTGTTCCCGGCAAAAACATGTGTTTGCACGAATGTAAGAGTATCAGTGATTTAGAGGGAAAAATTATTATTATGTTATAATTATCCCAATACCAGCCATTACAAAGCAGAATAATAGTTTCCCTTACAGAAATTTAAACACATCAAGATACAGAAATGCATCTGAAAGACTGAAATGTTTTTAATCCTGAGTCATAGTATTATGCAGAAACTGCAATACAGTATTTAAGACAATTTCTTACTTGATTTTCAGATTAATTTGCATGTATTAAAAATAAAGTTGCTTTTCATATCTTTATATTATTGAAAAGTTTTTCATTAATTTGAAAGCCATATTGACTTACACTATTATGAAATATATAACAGGAACATCGACTAACACTATTATGAAATATTTCTCTTTGCATGTGTGGAGAAAGAAAGAAAGTAGCATTTTACGAATGGGACAGCTTAAAGATTTTGCAGTTCATACATAGCTTGACCTTTCCCTGAAGTTTTTTGTGGAGAAAAGAACAATGATGCTACGTAAATACTCAGAGCTCTTGGTGGTCTGTTACATCATTTTCTTTGAAAGGAGTCTGAGAGCCTGCCACGTAACATGACCATCCAAAAGCAACAGAATTTTGTCAGTATGATGTAACTTCTTCCCATTTGAGTTCTGTAAGTAGCTGTATTTCCACTGAAAAAATTAGTAACAACAAAGATAACAGAACCGTAGAATCATAAAATGGTTAGGTTGGAAGGAACCTTTAAATGTCAGCTAGTTCAACCCCACCTCCAGTTATTGGGTACATCTTTAACTAGATCAGGTTGCTCAGAGCCCTGTCCAACCTGACCTTGAATGTTTCCAGGGAACATGTAGGCTTAAAATATAAATAATGATGTTATAAATACATATACATCATAATATTATGTACTATAGATTTGTTCTGTCATTAATGTTGCTTATTTGTAGTATGCAAACTACTGAAATTTCAAACCGAAGGTCTTGATTTCAAAATTTCAGATTTTTTTCCTTGACAGCCACAACTAGCCATGTAACACTTATTTGTGAGGCATGGCTTACACCTTTATTGCACCTTCTGGATTCTTAAAGCCCTATATGCTTGTCAGCATGGCCTGACAATGCTATCACACTGCTACAAAATGACACCAAAAAGCTAAATCAAATAAACCTAACTCTGGCTATTCAGGTGTGCCTCTCAACCAGACAAAAGCAATCTTATCCATTAAACTGTATTGATAAAACACAGTAAGACATTTTGCTTTTAATTCTTACTTCAAATGGCTGTATTACCACTGAAGTAAAACACCCACAGTGGCTCATATATTGCCAGTGGATTCAATGTTTCGAAATTGGGCATGCTTTTTCTGTGCCCTCAGGTCACAAAGACCAGAGCTGATCTGCAAACTGACCTGGTTTCAGACCAATGTACAGACTTTGATACAGAATCCAATTTACTTTCCTTAGACTATTCTGAGGTGTAAAACAGTTTTTTCAGGCTTAAAATTTCTTCTCAAGTTTATGGTGTCATGCTTGAGTGACAACGGATGAGGAATATCTGAATTGGTCTATCTTGAAAACGCCTTAAATGATGAAGAACAGACTTTGTCACAACAAGGTGACTTTGCTAATCTTCATTCTAAAGAATATAAACCCATCAAGAACTAAATTTTTCTTTCCTAGTTTAAACTATCTGGGCTCTGATGGCTTCTTCAAAATTATTTTTTATGTCCATCCATTGTATCTCCAATACATTAAACCTGTAGGTACTGAAATGAATTATTAGCTATCTAGAAAAAGAGCTTTGTTAGGAAGTTAGACAGATAAAGCTGTCAGCTTGGACAACAAGATGACCAAATGGGATATGTCTCCTATCATCCATAATAGAAGCAACCTGAAAGTAAAATGAAAGAGAAATCTTTTTATGCATCATTTGTTTAATTGGGGTTACTATATAAACATGAGTGAAATTAGCCAAGCAATGACAGATCTTCACTGTGAGACATACGTTTTCACAGTCCATTTATACTAAAAGAAAACAAACAAAATAAAGGTATAGTGCAGCTGTTAATAGTAAGGCAAACAATCATAGAATCCTAGAATCCTAGAATGGTTAGGGTTGGAAAGGACCTTAAGGCCAAGTTCCAACCCCTGCCATGGGCAGGGACACCTCACACTAGACCATGCCACCCAAGGCTCTGTTCAACCTAGCCTTGCACACTGCCAGGGTTGGAGTATTCACAACTTCCTTGGGCAACCCACTCCTGTGCCTCACCACCCTCACTGTAAAGAACTTCCTGAAATTCCCATTTTGGTTTAAAGCCATTGTCCTATCACTGCAGTCCCTGAGGAAGAGTCTCTCTCCAGCATCCTTGTAGGTCTGCTGCAGATATTGTAAAGCTGCTACGAGATAAATATGAAAAGTCAAAGTAAGCCTTTGCTTTTCCATGTTGAAAACTTTGGTTAGAGTTAAAGCAAATAGTTTCCTATTTTTTCTTTTTAAATGGAGTCTATTTCACTGTGCACAGCTGTACATCTTAGTCTTAATTTCTTCTTAGTCTTGAAATACACCTTCTGGTATCTCATAGGATGAGAAAAGAGCCTTAATTCCTACTATTTTGAGCTTGACCAGAAGTGTCATGGACTATGCTGTTTTCGTGGCTTATACTGACACAAGCGTTAGCATTTTCACTCCTGTTCCAGCAGTCATATCTCAATTAAAAGGCCTACATCAATGTAAAAAGGATTTCCAATTTTCAGGACTTTGGCCAACAGACAGCTCTGCTGGGACACCATTGAACACTAACCTCTGAACTCTACACAGTCAACCAACTGTGATGAACAGATGTAAGGGTGCACAACACAATGAAAGAAAAAGTACCCCAGTGGTAAAGCTGAAGCCATGTGGTGCTACAGGTAATCTGGTAGATAGGGAGCCTTCACTTGTTTTATCATGTAAATACTTCTGAGTTTGCTAAACTACTTTTAGATCACTACAGTTTCACCAGCAGGCCAGCACTAGCAGGAAACAAAAATGTATTAAGGCTTCTAACATGTCTGCTCCAATTCCTGCCTTCCTCAATTGTTATTTTTCAGCTTTCTAATTTTAATTGGACTTGTAAATTTCTGAAAATTTACCATTAACAATTATTAAATATTAGGGCAAGAGAAACAGGCATAATGGTGTCATATATATATTTAGATACGTGCATATATATATACACACACATAGAGATGGAGTGTATTACTTAGGATAATTAAGAAACTTTTATTTTAACTGTGGCTAACAGGTCTAAACATCAATATTCCATAAAGCTGCATTGTTACAACACTGTTTCAGTGGACTCTCCCAGGACTACCCCCTACTACTTCATGTTATTCAAAATACCACTTGCTACCATATGTTTGTGTATAGAGGCCACAGAACCATAAACCAGTCAAGAAGCTGGTATAATCTATACATTCAAAATGTGCAGCAGCTATGGCCATCACAATTTCAGTATTATGAGGTTCCAGAACAATCTGTTCAGTGATGACAGTGGCTCAGGAAAAAGCTTCAAATCACATTAATACAAAGGTAGAAATAATAACTGGTACTGTCACAATTTAGTAATGAATACTGAAGTACAAATAACTACCTGGAAATAGGATGGAGAAAGGAAAGGAATCCAGGCTAGTGAAAAGATGAAGATTACACTTTAAAGCACTGCAATAAATTTATCATTACTGACTTCAACCTCAGATTATATTATTTTTAGATTATATTATTATTTATTATTTATATTATATATATAACTATATATATTTTATATAAATTAATAATAAATATACAATTTAATAATATATAAATTATAATTGTGTATATATCATATATATAAAAATATAATGAAATAATACAAATAAATATTATTTGTATAATGTAATTAATATATTATATTATATTATATTATATTATATTATATATGAATGTTGTTTATTATGTCTCTGTTACTAGGGAGCTTACCCAATTTGAACCTCTGACATTCCTATCTCTGAAAACTGATGGAGAATTTTTGCATCCATTAACCTTAATATGCTCTTATAAGTCTCAGAATTAAAACAAACATATAAAAAGGCAGCTATATCCCGAATGGTTAGAGATTCATCTGCAAATAACAAAGCAGCTGCAACAGGAACAAAAGGTGACAGTAAAAAACAGTTAATGAAACAGCTAGTGAAAGCAGACAGGAGTAGAAAGGACTGAGACTCGAATAATCAGTTATCAATGGCCAAGGGCATTTGTTATGTGAAAAGAAGAAGAGGGATTTTCCTTTCATACCCCCACCTCTCATATACAGAGCATACTTTCATATGTGAATTACTGATTTAATTTTAGGGAGAAAAAAACATTGTAAAAAAAAAAAAAAAAGTCCCATGAAAAAAATACTATAGAAAAT
>NDXB01002673.1:7432-18198 GCA_002631895.1 Agapornis roseicollis
AAAAAAAAAAAAAAAAAAGAAAAAGTCAGGTTTACTAAACTTTTTCAAATGCCAGTCACTTTCCACTAGCATCTTGATTATTTACTGCAGACATGCAGAAGACCATGGATCTAATCTCTATTTAGGTCTTAGATTGCATTTTCACTTGTACCCATGGAAGACTTTTTTTGTTTATTTTTGTATTCTGTGTCACACAGTCTCCCTCTCATTCCCCTGCCCCCCACTCCCAGAGGGACAGCAAGGAGAATCAAAAGAATATAACTCTCACATGTTGAGATAAGAACATCCCAGTAACTAAGGTGTAACATAAAACCACTACTGCTACCACCAATAACAATAATGATAAGGGAAATAACAAGGGAACAGAATACAATACCACCAGCCGACCAATCCCTAGCCCGATCCTGCAGTGAACTAGCCCTTCCAGGTAACTCCCAATTTACATCCCGTGCATGACATGCTGTGGCATGAAATACCTCTTTGGCTAGTTTGGGTCAGGCGTCCTGTCTCTTCTTCCTCCCAGCTTCCCCTCCTTTCTGGCAGAGCATGAGACTCAGAAAGTCCTTGGTCAGACTAAATATTTGAGCAGTAACTAAAAACATTGGTGTTATCAGCACAGTTCCCAGGCCAAAAGTCAAAAACACAGCGCTGCACCAGCTACTAAGAAGGAGAAAAATGACTGCTACTGCTGAACCCAGGACAGTTTCTTAGAAGGTCTCAGAAATCCCACAGAAATCCCATTCAGATGCAGAACTTTCCAAAGATTATCCTTTTTTATTTTTTTATTTTTTTACTTAATGTGCAAGTCAGTTTTGACACTGCCCACATTATATTCTTAAATCTCATCACGTCTTCAGAAATACAAATGTCTTATTGGCATTTCAAACACCATGTCCTGCACTTGATTAGATGATTAGTAAATCAGCCTCTCGTTGCAGAGGAAAAAGAGGGGAAGACTACAATTGTTTTTCTCTTATATGATTAGGCAGTGATTATATTTTAGTTTGAAACCTTCTGAATGTATCTGATTGCTACCAATTGATCCTATTTCCAGCTACAGCAGCTACTGGTGCTTCATAAAAAGAAGCAAGGCACCTTCAAGATTCATCTGTTGTATGTCCTTGTTTGCAGCTGGCAAGTCTTTCTGACCCACTTGCAGACCAGAGTCTCAATTCCTGAGCATATAATTTGGTTTTCTTAACCATCTTTACTACACAGAGCTATGTGTTAACATTTTAGAATTAAAATGAAGGTTAATGTTTGTATAAGCATAAAAAGGGAGGAATGAAGTGAAAGCAGAATGTGTTTATACATCATACTGAGAAAGATTATGCATCCTTAATCACCTTGAACAGCACTTCACTGAAAAAACATGAAATTCAAATTTGACAAGGTACAGCCATAATTTGCTCTGTAAGAGCACAAGTATGTTCTTTGTACAGCACCAGAAACATCCTTTTACGTTATGGCTGGTTAAAGCAAGTCTCTTTTAATTCTCTAAATATTGTTGGGAGAAGGCAGTTTATCTAGAAACTCTGATGAACCTACATACTATTTTGCTTTAATGCCTTTTCCCAAACCACCATTCAGAAAAATCTGGGATGTTGAGTTCTGTAAAATCTGCAGAAAATTCTATTAACTTTGTTAGATTGAACCTTGCTGTTGATCTAACTAAGTTTCTACCTTACTCAGCTTAACCTCAATAGCAGGTCAATATCATTACAGAAATAGGAAGTGCAAAAACAAATAGCTGACACTACCTCCATAGGGACACACTAGTTACATCACATGTTGCAGTGACAATCTTTCTGAATTCTGAATTTCTGAATAAAGATAAGACATTGGGATATGACATCTATTCCAGTAAACTGTGTGCTTATGCAATCTACCCAAATATAATTTGTTTTCAAATTTAGAATGACAGATACAGTTAAAGAAGTTTTAGACTATTAAATTTGCTAACGTTGCAACCTGTATTAATAAGGGTAAAAATACATCAGAAACAAGCCAGTAGAGTGAAAGAATTATAGTATGGGAGATGAAAATATAAAAGAGGCAAAAGAAGAAATGTTGCCTTTTGAGTTCTATGAAACTATCGTGACTTCACTATATTTTAAAATCTAAAAAAATAAAGACTTTCACTACCAAGTTAAGATAGTTCACATAAAACCAAAATAAAAACATTTGACACCAGTTCTGTGTAATGACAAAGATATTGACAAAAAGAGCAAGAGGTGACTCTTGCAGTAACCAAAGGGATATTTTGGAAAAAAAACCCAAAAAACCAAAACCTAAACAAACAACAAAACCAAAAACCAAGCAAAACCAACCACCCAACTAAACAAAAAGTAAAAAAACCCAAACACCTGGTCACATAGTCAGATCCTTTTATTTATGAAAGTAACTGTAATGAAATGCTTGCACTAGAAAAAAACAAGCAGAATTGAGATTAAAATGTTCAGAACGTACATCCAGAGAGAATTCATGGTGTTCATTTTTCTACTCAGTATGCTTGAAACTTGCCATTGCCTACGGTTTTAGCTTCTTGAGTACTTGTCTAAAAAGTGTGTGAAAGTGTTTTGAGATTACAAGCTTCTGAACTGTTTGTTTAGGCCATCAAGTACACTACAAATCTGCATGTATTTCTGTATCAACTGCACTAGATCACATCCTTAAATAAAAAAATAAGAGATTTAAATTACCATATGGAGACATATTACATGCTGGATTTCTGTCAGTGAATGAATCTACATGTCTGGGAACTGCAGACTGCAACATATTGAAAGGGTCTTAAGTAGATTTTGCCATTCAGTAGTACAACGATTATTCCAATATGAGAGAGATTTTCTTGTCTTCAGTCCTGATCTCTACTTCTGAACCAAACTGGCACACTTTTCTGCTTGCTCTTATACTTTTAATCCTGATTCTTATCACATCCTTTTTTCTTTCTTTTTTCTTTTTTTTTCCAACACTAGTAGAAGAGAAGAGTTCAGCATTGAAGTCTTTATGAAATAAAATTACAGGAGGGAGCCTAACATTTGTTTGTAAAAGGTTACAACATATGATAAACCATCCTCTTCCCAGGCATAAGCACTCATCTAAGATGTGGGAACATGGAAGAATAAATCCAACTGCAGAGAAAGAAAATCTTGCATCATGCAAATACTCTTTAATTACACAGCAGTATCGAAAAAATCTTATCAACATCAGGAAAGTAAAGATCAGTGGGAGCAAACCAGGTGTGGAATGTGATTGTAAACAAGAAAGGTTCCTATGATAACTCTGGAAACAAAGCAAGAAGGAAAACCCTTTGCTGCTAATCAAGGTAGGAGGTCAACTGATGGAGGAAGAACACAAATAAGCTTTATTACTGAATTCCTTCTTATCTTAGCCTTTACAGGTGAGATCTTACTCTCAGTACTCTTGTTACAGTACTTAGTGGCAGTCTTAGTGATAGAGTGAATTATTATCCACAAAACAAAATCAAGACAGAAAAGACAATCACTTGATCAGATGGGAAATGTCAAGTCTGTAGGACAGCATTTGACTCATGAACATTAAGAAACAGCATTGCTTTGAGGCTGCTATCATCTTCAAAAGACTACTTTTCTGGCACTACTACTACAAAAGGTAGATAATTTTCAAGGGGAAGGGAAAAGAAATAAACACTGAGCAAAATCAGAAGCCACAGTTTTCCTGTGTGAGGCTACACCAAGTATTTAGAATCTCTCAGATACGCTTCCCACTGCCTACTGGTAGCACACCACCACTAGTCTTGATGATTGCTATAAAGCATTGTCATAATACAAAAATAAAGCACTACAGAAATCAGTGGTCACCAGCAACAAAGAGTACCCTTTGTTCTGTAAAATAATCCTAATATAATCGTAAAGAGTTTTCTTCAGCACTCCCCTGCTGTCAGGGCATTGAGAGAGTAACAGCACAGAAAGCTGTGGAACAAGAAAACAAGGTATGCTTGTACATGTTAATAGAAAGCTGAAGAATTCCTAGCAAGTGGAATAAATCCCACAGGGAAAAAAAGCATACCTATTCCTTAAAACCTAAGCAGGGAATTTCCAGAAAGTTTGGAAGTACTAGGGACTGAGCAAATAAGCAGACTCCTGATCACTTACATATTCAAAATTTCTTCTACAGTTTAGATAAGCTCCCACATCTGAAGTTCTGACAAAAACTGGAATGTCTACAGTACTGACTTGCTTACTGAAATCAGAGTTCTTTTGCTTCTTTTCAGATGAAGAATGTAATATACATAATTTAGTTAATACACAAAGTACTGCATTAGAGACGAAACTGTGGTGCACATTAAGGTACTTCAGAGCTGCATCAGTAGGGGTGGGGTGCATGGTGTACAGCGCTCTTAAGTAAGAGGGAGTGGTGAACAGTAGAATAAAATGCCAGAAATAGAAAGCATCAATACTGCTAAATTATAAACATACAGAAAGGACTCAGAAATAACATGCAAATAAAGACCTGCTGGTTTAATACAGTCACAGGAAACAAAAAAGATTTTTAGAGAAAAGATGAACTTGAGACTCATCCATATATTATGCATACCACTGCACAGTGTTAAAGATCACATTAATGTGGTGTATATATATATTCAAATATTATAAAGATCAGGTTCTTGAATACTGCATTGTCACCATACATAAAATGTCACTATTATATATTAGGCATTTATTTCTACCAATTTTGAAACATTTATCCAAAGGTTATATATCTTTGGTTGCTTTATGATGTGAAATGGTAAGTGTCATGCATAATAATTGTGTTTGAAAGGAAAACTTTGAAGAATATAATACAGAAAAAACAATCTTGCCTTCCTCTAAAGGGATATTAAGGGTCATCTGTGTTTTGCATAAGAAATACTTCATACAAAGTGTTATTTTCCATACTTAAAAGAATTCCTGTCTTGCATGCCTGAGAGCTAAGGTAAAAGAAAAAAAGTTTGGATATTTTCATATGCCAAAAATGTTTTCATACACCAGACTGCACATACAAGTATTTCTGATAGAATGCAGTAACCCAAATCACATACTAACTGGCAGTGCAGTATTTAGGGCCTTGATTCCATCCTCTTCATTTCAGACACCCACAGAATTTTCATTCAGGTATTATGATAAAAAGTACATATATTTTATGTACCACAATCCAGCCACCCTTTATATCCAATGATTTCCTGGATTGTATTAGCCTGTATCAATTTATGTCAGTTAGCAATTTCACAATTTGACAATTTTACTTGATTAATTAGCAATCAGATACAACTTAGGTTGCCTAAGCATAGTTGTGAAAAACTTGAATAAAGTTAAAAAAAAACCATAATGACACAAACCAGGAAATTCACAAGAAGCTACAAAGGTGCTTTTTCTCAATAAGTCTAGTAGCATGAAAAACAGCAGTGACTGTTGCTTACCTAAACTTTATCAAGCCTTTCAAAGATGTGCTCCAGAGCAGCCTCAAAGCCATGTCACAGAAATACAGACTCAATGTATGGGCTACACAGCATAGGAAAAGCTTGCTGGATCAATAACCACCAACTCAGTCGAACTTGCATTTGGGTCAATACTTGGGCATATATAGTTTAATTCCTGTATCAGTGACACAGCCAAAGGGATATATCCTCACTAGGTTTGTAGATAGCATTAAACTAGGAGAGCAGTCAGCAGTCTGGAGGGGAGAGCAGCTCTGCAGAAGGATGCAGATACACTGGGAGAATGGACCAAGAGAAATCTTACAAACTTACAGGTGCAAATGTAAGGGTTATTTTCTCCCTGCATGTGGGAGAGAATAAGCTTTTGCAACACTTCATACTACAGAAAAAAGACTTGGGGGTTGTGGTAAAGAAGTTGAGAAGTGTGCCTTGTAGTGATAAAAGGTAACTGCACACCAGGCTTCATTTGCCAGACAAAAGGCATACAGTCACTGGCGGTGGTACTTTTTAGTTATTTAGGGGTTTAGGAGCAAATGCCCTTTTTCCCCTTTCAAGAGCCATGACAGCTGAAAGCAGATTGTTCAGAAGACACATCAAGGTGACTGGAGGTTGGAGTACCAGACAGAAGGACAGGCTAAGGCATTGGGTTTTTTAGCTTCAAACACAGAAGCTGTAGGGGAAAACCAGCTGCAGACTTCTACCACTAATGAGTGAGGAGCTGGGGGGTGCAGAAAGGCAGAAAAGGATTACGGAGAAGACAAAGGGGGAAAGACCAGGAGGAGGGGAAAAAAAAAAAGTCAATCACGATAAATTACAGCAAGAGAAATTCCAATTTCATCTGAGGAGAAAAAAAAAACAAAACTAAAACCAGGCCCACTGAAGGAGCAGCCAACTATTGGTTGGGTGTCCAGAGGTATTGTGGAATTACCTAAGTGACACTCAAAAACCTGACTGGACAGCTCCACTATTTAATTTATATCCAAGTTCTTAGCCAGTCCTGCTTGAAAAAAGGATGAGTTTGGACCACAAAATGTTCCTTCAAAACTAATTTATTCTTGGATCCTATCATTATATTCTAGCTTGCATAGTTTATCTGTGTACTGTGCAAAGTGCCAGTGTCAGATCACAGAACTTTTCCTAAGACTTATCTGTTCTACTTTTGTTGCAACTTCAGTCTGCACAGGTCAGGGTTTTTTTTACTAGTTCCTGACGTAAATTCTTTTCCATCACGTACTTATCTTGAAAAGAAATAAGTTATTTAAAAAAATTCATTGTTTTGGAAAATCAGGATGAGCAAACTGAAATAAAAATCACCAACTAAATGTTACAGAGAATATTGAAAATCATATGAATTATGAATGTCTGCAAAGAAAATACAAAAATTTTAGAGGAGCTGTAACTAACATTTGAAAGCCAAATGAAGAGAGCTTGGAAAATAATGCACCAGATGGAAGAAATATATATACCCAGTGAATAACTGTTTCTTTGCCTACTATTCTAGCTTACTTTCAGACACACTTATCACCGTTGAAAAAACCTGCAACATCTTGAAATAATATACTGCTCTTTATGTCCTGGTTTTCTTCCTTCATTGTAGGAAACAGAAAACTAGTAATAGAAGAAAACACTAGAAGCATCTTTATTTAGAATATGAAATGGCTGCTTATGACCAATTAGTACATATATTACATAATCATAAATGAAACTAACAGTTTATATAGATAGCTTCTGTTTTACATTTCCTACATTTGGGATATTTTGGATGTGTGGAACTATACACAAACTGATTTAATTGGCAAGTATTTAGGATATGTCAGGCTGCTTTGCCAGTACATGCTTAAATACAAATGCATATACTGAAAATGGTGCTGTCAAACCACATACTTAACTGAAACCTAATAAAGTTGTGCTAATATGAAATCTGCTAATAGAGTGATAGGAAATAAAGATATTTCAGATTAGTTCATTAGTGCCACAACAGGAGGATATTTTGGGTTTAGTTTACTCAGAATGACTAGGAAATTGACAGGTATATACTACCCTTCACACAGAAGTCCATTTTCTACATGTGAAAGCAATGTGTGGTCTTCAGGTACTGCAAATCCATCTAGCTTGTGATTTACAACACCTTAGCATACTAGCTGATTTTTGTGGGCACTAATTTCATTAGACCAACGGTTTTAAGCATTATGTTTCACAAATGCTGGTATATACTAATAAATGCTACTTATGTGCACATATTGTTTAAAAGTAAATCTCAAAACCCAATCAGATTACTCATTATTTGGCTTCTATTGCTAGGAAGAAAAAAAAAAAACAAAAAACAAAAACCACCAAAAAAACCAAATAAAAATAAAATGATTTCAGAGATATAAAATGCAAGATAAAAACTACAGAAAACAGTGTGGTGCAGACACCAAATACTAATGTACTTTCAGCATTTTGCTAAACGAAGAATGAATTCCTCTGTTGTCAGCATAGGTTTTAATGTTGCAGTGAAGTTACGTTAGTACCCAATGAATAGACATAAAAAAAAAATGTTTTTCTTGTTTTGTGTTATGACTGTAACGATTTTGCAGAATCACTGCAGCGAGTTGTGGAAGAAGCAGAAAATGAATAAAACCTGCTGACTGCACAGAGGGTAAAGAAATTGCTGTGAATTTTCACCTGTGCCACATAATGCTGTTTACTGCATACTACACAGATAATGTTCAGTTCAGATGCAAGCAGAAAATAAAGGCCTTACAAGTCCAGATGTCTGAACACAGAGGAAAAGATAAAAGTTGAATTTTAAAGTGTTGATATTTTTCTTTCTAAAATATTTTTATTTTAGTTTCTCACTCCCTAAGGCACTTCTTTTCCTGTTTTCTTTAAAGCAACCAGATGGTTGAAACTTGTGGAATAAGAGCTATTTGCACACTTCAGTTTTCAATCTCTACAATTTTTGGTTGAAAATTCAACATTGTTACTTCAGAATAAAATTGTCAATTATACAAAAACACCACTGTTGAAAAAAAAGGTAGCTAAGAACAACAGTTAAATTAATTTTTTCTCTCCTCAAAGACTGCAAATCCTTGCTTAAGGAGTAATGAAAGGTTTGCTTGCCTGAGCTGCCTGTAACACACAATTCAACAAAAGCAAGTATAGCAATAACATGAAGCTGTAAGATTCAGTTTTCTGAGCTACTCTAAAATCCACAGGAACTCTGTTAATAGTGCCAAAATCACATACAACTTGCATAATAATCAGATCAGTGTGAGACCATCTGTGTAAACATAGTTGCACTGCACAGTGAGCTAAAATTGATTTACAACATCTTTAAAAACATATAGGCAGACAGCAGCTTGAACTGAGCCCTGGTTTATTCCTAGATTCAGAACTGTCTGTGATTTGGAAACAAGCAACCTTGTTAGGAATTGTCAGAGCTGTATTTGTACTTTATTTCAGCCAATAGGTAAAGTCCAACTTCCCTGTTCCTCGCCAAACAGGAAACAGACTTTAGAGAAGCCTAGGCTTTATCTTGGTCTGACAATTTTGATGTAAAATACATACCAATTGTGAAAAAGTTAGCCCTAGAAAGGGAGAACATGGAGAAAAATAATCCAGCTATTACCACATCATGTTTTGAACATGAGCTCCATCTCCTTGGAATCATTTAAACTTGCTTTGCAGTCACACATGTCCACCCTATTCTAATCTATACATGTTTAACACAAGCTCCCAGGAGCTGCAGAAAGGAAAACATGTGTCTATGCTATCCTTTCACATAAAAACACATGCTCACTTATTGCAGTGTGCATGACTGATGTTTTTCCTTTACCACTTCTTCCATCATACAAAGCTTTTTTTTTTAATGTCAGCAAATATAAGACAAGTCAGTTATGCTTTCTGGAATAGCTTGATGTTTTTTGCAGAGTAGCAAGGGTGTTGCAATCAGCCAGGCAGGGGTATCTGGGCTGCTATAAAATGGAGAGATAGTCTAAGGCTCATTGTACTGTTTTATTTCCAGTCTCAGGCTACAGAATTCAGTCTAAACCAACAGCAGCTGGTAGTACAAGCTTAAGTCCTTTGTGAGTTCTAAGCTCTTCCTGAACTGGGGAAGAGAATTAGAAGAAGGGGAAAATGGATATATGTAGGAACACAGAAACTATTCCATACACATGCTTGTTAAAAATAGGCTCTTTTCCCTGTTCATTTACTCAGGATTTAGCAGTGTCCCTATGAAAACTTTTGGCACTCCTATGTCCACAGCCTATCTTACTTGATGAAGCAACACCCAGAAGTCTCACTACAGGCTTTAATCACAAGGAACAATGTTTGTGAAAATCTGAACTTAAACCAATACAAAAGCTTCAAAGAAGCTGTGGAATTGCCTTTAGAAATATCTGAGGATATAGGTCAAAGAGGTCAGTGTAATGTTAACTGTGCCCCACTGAAACAAGGCCTTTTTTCTTACAAGGTAGTAAAAACAAGCAAAGACCCCAGCAAAATAAAACAAGACATCCTCCCCTCTCAAATTCTTCATATTCCACCTATTCCAAAACAAAAAAGACTAAATGATAGAGAACTTAATGCTATAGAATTTAATGGATAACAGATTCAGGCTTGAGGGCCTCAGGAGTTCCATAGTCCAACCCCCAACCCAAAGCAGGATCAGCTTTGAGATCAGACCAGATTATTCAGGGCTTTCTCCAGCCTGGTCTTGTTAAGTTTGAAGAATAGAGTCTGCACAGCCTCTCCTACTCATACTCAGGGTGAAAATGTCTTTACAGACAATCTAAATCTCGTTTATCAACTAGTGCCCATTGTAATTTTTTTCCTGCCACGCATCACTGTGAGAAGTCTGGCATTTGATATATTTTATATTAAATTAATGTATAAAATCAGTTGTTGTATAAAGCATAATAAAGTCTTTTTAAATATGAACTGAAACTTCAGCATTTTTAGCTTGTGAAAGTAGAGAAAGAAATATCCTGCTTTCTCTGCCCTGGAAGTTTTAAGACTGCCACTGGGTTTTGTAGTGTCCCTGACCTATTGAGCTGACTTCGAAAACTTCAGTTAAAGCCCTTCAGGAAATGTACACACAGAAGTGACAAATTTTTGAAGAAAAATTTGGCTGGCTTAAATAACTACCTTCTCTGAAATAAAAGAATTTACAAGCACTTCAGCTCAGGGTCAGAACTGCTGCAGTTCTGAAGCATACGAAGCTTTGAAGCTACGTGATAATGCACATTCTCACGAGTATGGGTTTTGGTTTAAGCATTGAGTTTCATTCCAAGAGAAAAAAAAAAAAAAAAAAAAAAAAACGCCC
>NDXB01002673.1:20102-31194 GCA_002631895.1 Agapornis roseicollis
AAAAAAAAAAAAAAAAAAACCAAAACCAAAACAAAACAAAAAGCAAAAAGCAAAACACAACAGTTGACACCAGGTGCTCACTGAAGCCACTCTGTCACTCCCCGTCCTCAGCTGGACAGGGGAGAGAAAAATTAAACAAAAGGTTCATGGATCAAGGTAAGGACAGGAAGAGATCACTCATTATGGGTGAAACAGACCTGACTTGGGAAAATTAGTTTAATTTATTGCAAGTGTAATCAGAGTAAGATAATAAGAAAAAAGCGCTAAATCTTAAAACATGTTTTTCCTACCCCTCTATTCTTTCTGGACTTCACTCCTGATTTTCCCTGCCTCCACCCCCTCAGTGTCATAGGGGTATATAGAATCATAGAATAGTTAGGGTTGGAAAGGACCTTAAGATCATCTAGTTCCAACCCCCCTGCCATAAGCAGGGACACCCCACACTAAACTATGCCATGCAAGGCTTTGTATGGAAAGGCTGTTGCAGTCAGTTCATCACACATTGTTTTTGCTGCTCCCTTTCCTCAGGAGAAGCACTCCTGAGTCTCTGCCTCTGCTCCAGGATGGGGTCCCTCCTACAAAAGACAGTTTTTCATGAACTTTTCCAATATGAATTCTTCCCATGAGCTGCATTCTTCACAAACTGCTCCAGCATGGATCCCTTCCACAGGGTGCAATGCTTCAGGAACAGACTGCTCCAGCATGGGTCCCTTCCATGGCTGCAGTCCTTCAGAAACAGACTGCTCCAGCATGGGTCCTTTCAATAGGGTCATTGTCAGCAGTCTTGCCAGCAAACCTGCTCTAGCGTGGGCTCCTGTCTCCAAGGGGCCACAGCTCCTGCCAGGAGCCTGCTCCAGTGTGGGCTTCCCACTGGATCACAGCCTCCTTTAGGAGCATGCACCGGCTCCAGCATGGGATCCTCCACAGGCTGCTGGTGATACCTGCTCCTGTGTGGACCTTCACGGGCTGCAGGGGACAGCCTGCCTCACCATGGACTGCAGGAGTGTCTGCTCCCATACCTGGAGCACTTCCTTTTCTTCACTGACATTGATGTGTTCAGAGTTGCTCCTCTCACATATTCTCACTCCTCTCTCTCCTGTTGTTTTTCACAGGGTTGTTTTTTTTTTTTTCCCCCTTCTTAAATACATTATCTGGGGAACTACTCTGTTGCTAATGGGCTTGGCCTTGGCCAGTAACATGTCCATCTTGGAGCTGGCTGTCATTGGCTCTATTGCACACAAGGGAAGCTTGTAGAAGCTGCTTACAGAAGCCCCCTCTACAGTCCCCTCCACTTCTAAACCCTTGCCACTAAAACCCAATACATATTTTATACCAAATGTAGTCCAAAGGTGAAACTTTGTCAGAAAAGGTGTTGACAGTTAACTATTGTTAACCTTTCTGCATACCTAAGAATACCATTCTTGCCTCCCTGACTCCTGATTACCCTAACTAAATCTCAGACATGAGACAAAACACTAGGACTTTCTACAGGGGAAAATTCAAAAGGAAGAGCCTGATTGTAAAGCAATCAATAAACATCATACCTATACAGTGATATCCAGTTATATTCTGACATTTTGTAAGGAAGGAAAGAGTTTACCTCTCTCTATTCAGAGACATCTGTATAAGAGCACCCAAACTTCTCATGAGAACAGATTTAAAGATCAGATAAATTAAGTTTTTTGTTCTAGCATGTTAATTCTCCACTAGACTCTTAATACTTTTCCCCCCACTTAAAGTACCAAATTTTCCATTTACATTTATTCTGTCATTCAGCAGTCATATAATCGCTTGCACACAGTTCACACCATTTCCACACTAATTTGTTGCATCATTTGCATTTCATATCTTCTATTCACCATACCAATTGCTTAGATCAAGAGATTCTTCTCAACAAATTTGACAAATGTCTAGGCTTTTATGGAGCCAATTCTTTCCACTGTGGTTCTCAGCTAATATCTGAGGGTCATCAAAACTCATCTGTACCTCAGTTAAGAAATGCCACTTTTTTTATGTACCAGGAAACTGTTCTAAAGGTTTTGAGCTCTGCAAAAGCCTCATGTTGCTTCATATAAGGAACAAATTCTTCACTGTTAGGGTGGTGAGGCACTGGAATGGGCTACCAAAGGAAGTTATGAGTGCTCCATCCCTGGCAGTGTTCAAGGCCAGGTTGGACGAAGCATTGGGTGGCATGGTTTAGTGTGAGGTGTCCCTGATTATGTCAGGAGGGTTGGAACTAAATGATCTTAAGGCCCTTTCCAACCCTAACTACTCTATGATTCTAGAGAATATCAGTGTAATTCCAGAAAGCACTGACTGCAAAACACCAGGAGCAGCTTTTTAATAGGCTTCAGGTTTTCTTCAAATTGCTCTAAAAGTATCTGAAAAAAAAAAAAAAACCCTCAATTGTACACAATAACTTTCTCAAAGAGCTTCACTTCTAATGAAATAGTTTTTTCTTGAACAAAACCCCTCTATTAATGTCCACCTTTCATTATTCATTAGCACAGAAAAGGATTTGAAAAAACTTAACACAATTGCAAATCTAAAAGTTTTTAGTTGGCTATTTTGAGTAGCACAGTACTTGTTTTCAGTGTTATAGTTTAATTTTCTACCTTCTTTAACAACTTTGCTACATAGAGGAGCATTTTTTTACAATGGGAGGAGGAAGATTTGGTCTGAATATATATATATATACACACACACACACATACGTATATCTCTTTATATACAGATAATTTTGTACTGAAATAGCCATCTCTGCACATTGGACAATTTAGCATAAGAGGGTTACAGTTTAGACATGTATTTCACAGATACAGAGACAGTTTCTTGTGCCTTTATTCTCATTTTATGCCTCTTTAATAGTGTATTTTAAACAGATAAGTAGAACATTAAGTTGCATTGTTGAAAGACATGTAATTTCAGAGTTTATTGGAAGAACATTTCTGAACAAAGATGCATATCCTTGTGCATCAGCTGGTAAGAGCAAAGATTGTCAACAACTGACAACACCCACTGATAAGAGAGACTACAGTTTTTAATGAAAGAAAACATAATCACTACTTCTGAACGCTGAAAACACTACACTGGCAAGGGGAGTTAAAAGTGCTTGATTGCCTTTTTATAAACTCAGGGAATACCTGTCACTGGTAAGAGACCAAGAACTGTCCCAGACTCCAAAGGAACTCATATATACTAGTTTTGGTCCAAAGTGTCATGGTTTAAGCCCAGCCTTCAACCCAGAAGCACACAGCCACTCGCTCACTCCCCCACCTTTCCTCCTCCTGCTCCCACATGGATGGGGAGAAGAACTGGAAGAATGTAACTCCCACATGTTGAGATAAGAACAGTCCAGACACTAAGGTATAACACAAACCACTGCTACTACCACCAATAATAATAATGATAAGGGAAATAACAAGGGAAGAGAATACAACTGCTTACCACCTGCCAACCGATACCCAGCCTGACCCAAGCAGTGATCTAGCCCTTCCAGGTAACTGCCCCTCAGGTTATATACTGGGCATGATATGCTCTGGTCAGTTTGGGTCAGGTGTCCTGCCTCTGCTTCCTCCCGGCTTCTCCTCTTCCCTGACAAACCATGAGACTCAGTCTTTGGTCAGAGTAAACACTACTGAGCAACAACTAAAACACTGTTGTTATCAGCGCTGTTCCCAGGCTGAAAGTCAAAACCACAGCACTGCACCAGCTACTAAGAAGGAGAAGAATGACTGCTACTGCTGAACCCAGGACAAAAAGGATAATTATGTTAACATAGCACTGCAGCAGGTGGACCTCAGTAATAAACAGATACCTAGTTTTGTGGTAGGCAGGTTTGAGTTTTCTATACTTTGTACTACTACAGAAGTGAACTCATACTTTGAAGTGTTTTCATGCATCTGCTGAAGTCTTGTGAAATCTGCAGGATAACCTTACAGTTTTGAGGAGGCTGTGCACAAGTATAATTGTCAGTATACAGAGCTCAGTTAAACTGCACAATCACAGCAGCTAGATCTCTATGTGCAAGTAATTTTCTCTGTGATACAAAGTCCATATGTTACTAAATATTTTACTGTTATTAAAAACATCCTAAGATAAAAGCAATCTTTAATGAGAAACTATTGCATCATCATTTTTAAATCATCCAATACTCCATCCACAATTTGTTTCTGAGTCTCTACCTTGTTATGCCAAGGCAAAAGATATTCCAAGGCAAAGTACTGGAGGCTTCTGGGTAATTTAGTCACTTGCTTTGAGTGTTTGGACAGCCTAAGCAGAAATACCTATTATTATTTCTTATTACTTATTAGTAACAAATTACAAAGTCAACCCATTGTCTTAGCACTACTTTTCCAGTTTACTCTGCTCATGTTGCTGAGAAACAATTAACATTCAAGCTGCATTAATCCAAATTATGAACACTGCAATGAGCATGAGAGCAAAAGCATACTTTTGCAAAGTTTCCATTCCTTTTTGTAACCAATTTTTAATGCACAGAAAATAATTCAGTCATTAACATGCTAAAATATTCAACTTGTTATTATTGTGGCAAATGTGCCACCTTTAAAAACCATATCTGCCAGCTAAATGTTTGTTGTTTTTCTTTAAAAAAAAAAACAAAAAACAAAACAAAACAAAAAACCAAAACCAAAACAAAACAATCAAAACCACAAACCAAAAGATTTCAATGGGATAAAACAAACAAAGTATTAATCAACAAGACATAAAGAACTTGTTTATTACTAATGGCAAAAATTTCATTTTCTTCCTGTCTCTGGTTCAATTGCAAGCCACTTCTTTCAGAAATACTTCCAGTTGTCTTTCTGATAAGAATATAGTCATACACCTGGGCCCCTGTAAATCATCTGGGAATAAATCATCAGAATAAACACAGACAATAAAGCTCACAGCACTCAAAACTCATTTAACTGTGGTTGGAAAGCCCAAGCTCATTTTGCAGACATTTGAAAATTTGTCTGCTTCAAATCAGCCTAAAAATGCAGAGGAATGATTTTCTCCATATGATTCCATGAAAAGCTCTACTGCAAAGTTTTAAAATTACTATATGTTATTGACATATTTTAATAGTTTGAAAACATTGCCATTGTGCAATATACAACTCACAGCTTAATGTAGAATGATGTTAAATAGTTACCATTGCACAGTACACACAGATAAAATATTAATATTGCTTTGACACTATAGAAAACATGTTTTCTGCATATTTATATATGCATATTTGTATATATATGTACATACATCCATATATAACTATATGTCCATATATATCCACATAACTCCATAAAAATATATTCATTTTGGCAACATGGCACTTTCTTATTAAAAGCTGTTTCATTTACTTTTTTAAGCAGTCTTTTTCTATAGTTTTGCTATTCAGATATCTATTCCTCCCACAAGTGCCTCCTCACTGTCCACTCAGCCTACATCAATATTCATGTCTTTCTCTGATGATAAGATTAGTTCCCTAAAGGCCTATAATAGTTATAATAGTTTATATCGTCATTAAAATAGATAACTGGTTTTGCCATTAAGAGTCTTTTAGCCTTCTGTGCTGTTACACAGAAGAGCTTATGGTCCAGTTCCTAACAGGGAATACACTCTGACAGAGCCCTGGAGAAGCATTCAGGGTGCTGCAGACAATCTTGCCAATAACTCATTGAAGTAGAAAGCTAGTTGAACGATGTCCTTCAATGGAAGTTAATTTATCTATAACCTTGAGTTAAAACCTTACTGAAGAAGTACATTAAAAAGAAATCTTAGCTTAAATTAATTCAACCCGAAAGCTTAATAGAGACATATTCACATTTGTAGCTAGACAAATCAAAGCAGGGAGGTTTCTGGAAGAAAGCAGCACTAATAAAGTTAGAAAGAAGAGCTCCAGAAATTTCTCTAACTTAGAAAACTTTTAAAACCAGCAGTAGAGCAAACAAAACACATTTTTTGTTAATGAACATCAACCAATATAAGCTCACTGCTTAACAGAACTGGTTTTCTAAAGGCAATTAGCTATGGTCTCTTAATTTATTTCCCGGTTTTTCGTCTTTCCCAATTTGCCGTACTTTCTAATTTCCTGTTTTCTACCTCCTCTGCAATTCTTCTCCTTCATGAAGCTGTTTTTAAGTTGATCAACTCAATGAGACTAGTTTCTGACTGTAAGTACACAAATGTAGGTTATCCATTTAAGGGATACTTTCAGCACAAATATGACAAAAAATAACAAGTTCTTCACACACCACTAATTAAACAAAACAAAGCAAAACATTTCTCTGAAAACTTTGATGTCTGAGATGCTCATGCTTGCATTCAAAGCCTATAAACTCAAACTACAGGAACATGGCTGAAGGCAGGAATGTTTTCCATTGTTAATCACTCTACTCATTCTTGCTTTTTTATCTGTCATTATTTCTTGGCAAAGCCCCAGTTTTATTTTACTTCAGGACCTCCTATTTAGCTCTAGGTCTCTCAGAATTTAAATAAATCAAATTTTTGATTCAAGCTTTTCAAATTATACTATAAAAATAATTTCAAGGGCAAATAAATTACAGTGTTACATCAGAATATCACTGGGATGTGTTTTTGAAGCGTCAACTATGAGGAAACCATTATTTTATACTATTCAGAAATATACTGAAAGTATGATTTTATACATATAATAAATATATGTTCTGCGTGTTTTTTTTACTGCTGTTTTGAGATTATAGAATAAACAATGATTCTGGATATTTACAATATTTCAAATATTGCCTTTATGAATGTTACACACCTCTTCAGTACAGATTAAGGAGGTTACTATCTAACATGTAACAGATTTCTTCAAAAAAAGTCTCCACCATAGGAACAATAAATTAAGGAGGTTTTGCTTTCGTTAAACACAAAACAGTTCTTAAGTACACGATAAGCTAAGGGTATGACCTCTAATCCTCAAAAAAAGTGAGCATTAAAATATCATTACGTAAGTTAATGTGATTAAGCCAAGTTATAAAGAACAGAGTGAAATTTAAAATCATTAGTAGCATAAATAGTTACATAGATGTTTAGACATATTTTCTGAAGATGATAAGGACAGCAAAAAATGATTAGTTACTAACATCACTGGCTACTAAGATGACATTTTAACTAATAAGAGTTATTTCAAGTCTACTTTTAATATAGAAACAAAATATTCTTTCTTTTTAAAATCTTTAAAATCTAAAGTCTATTTCATACACTCAGATCTTTTGGATTATATTGCTAACATGTTAATTCTTATTATTTTGACATTTATCTGCTTAACCCACCTCCCAAAAAGGCACATCTTATTTTCAGAGGCAACAGTGCTTCAACAGAGTGCAGATGTATGCTGAAAAGATCAGAAAATAACATGAGTTCAAAATCCACAGTAGCAAAATTCCATACATAATTCTGTAACATCAACCCATAAAGACCACACTTGGTAGAAAGGGCAAAAAGTCAAAAGAGCAAGAGAGAAACACTGTTTGATATCTTGAATGAATTGATTTCTGAAAGCATATTCTATCTTGTACAATGAAACATCACCATTTCTATAAGCCCCAAGGCACATCAACATAAGGGAAAGCAAGCTCTAGAGCTCAGTTTGTAAGCTATTTACAAGCCTACCTTGAAATCAGACAAACTGTTAGGAATAACCAAGGCAAACCTCTGCAGGTATTTGGAACAGCTATTTCCCTAGACTTCTTTCTTTCCTCCAGTAAGAATTCTTTCATATTAGCAATCATATTCTTTGTACTTGTAAAGACGTTTTGTTTTCAGCTTGCCTAGCTTGGTTTATTACCAGTTACTTTCCTAATGGAGCATTCTAAGATAATAAGATGGGACACTATCTGTACTGTTACATGACCATTCCTGCGATTTTTATATGTTCTACCAAACCAAGGACAAGCTTGTGACTCAAGTACCATTGCCTTGGTGTAGCTGAGGCAGGATGAAATGTTTGTTCACATGCTTAGAAAGAGAGCAAAACCAAAATTTTAACATGTGAAAATTATTTTTTTGCAGGTCAGTTGAATGGATCTTTTCTAGAAGTGAAAGCCATCCGGTAAAACAATCTGGAGTGATTAACTGATGAATTTTCTACTTCTGCAAGACTTTCAGCAATGATAGCACCTTATCTAAAGCTTCTGGAATGTTTTCTAAACTACTTTTCATTGTTCTGAATTTGGCACATCTGAATTTAACTTTTACAGTTTCTTATTTTGTACAGCAGGTTTTGTTTGGATAAGCTAAATTTGTTTCATACACAACTATTAAATCTGGTAAGGCAAGCAATGTTATTTTTTTATAATTTGCAATCATACTTCCAGATTTTCAGTAGCTGTTGTCAAAGTGATAGCAGAAAGTTTATCTGAAAGACAGTAAATACTTAAGGAAGACTGGATCACCTGTTCGCAGGATCAACAAAAAAGGTTTTCTTTAGATTAAAGGTCTGTTGAAAGTAAGAATGCACTAAAATACAAGCTCAGGAAGAGGTTTCTTCCCAGTCTGTAAGCCACTGACGCTAATATTGCTTTAGCATACTGAGCAGAATAGGTTGAACAATTTGTTCCTCTGGGCCATGGTATGCCATCCCCCAACAAAAGCACAACTAACAGCAGTAGTATTGTTTCATCTAAATACTAAATTCCTATTTTAGAATATTGAATGTGAAAAAAAAAAAAAATAAATACCAAAAGTGTCACTTGAGGGTGTTGCAGAAAAAAAAAATAAAAAATCTGAATCCAGTGGATGCCAGGACCCAGACAATTCCTTCAGCCCAGCTACTGACATTACATGTGACAAAATCTCAGGCCTTGGAGGCCTCTCCTGTCCCTGTGTGGCCGCCCTTGTTCTTTGCCAGAAGCAGGACCTATTCCAAAGAGACAGTCAAAGACTTCTAACACACTCAAAGTTCTGGCATAGCAACACAGTATCTTTACCACACTTGCTTAAACATTAACAATATGTACTTCAATCAAAACCATCAAGTCTTGTTTCCTTTTCAGCTGTTAGGGTTGAAGTCCATATGTGAAAAAATACAAACACTTCCACACAGACTCCCTCCCTCCCTCCCCTCTTGCCCTTTCCCCCCCCTCCTCCAATTTATGAGTGTAGCTGCATTTGTGGTGTATCTGCACTGTTTTTTGCTGGGATAGAGTTAGTTTTTTTCATAGTACCTTGTATAGTGTTATGTTTTGGATTTGTGACCAAACTAATGTTGACAACATAGGGAAGTTTTATTTACTGCTGAATATACTTACCGGAGTCCAGGTCTTTTTTGTGTTTCAAACTGCCCACCAGTGTGTAAGCTAAGGGTACAGAAGAGGCTCAAAGGGAACACAGCTGGGACAGCTGACTCCCAACCAACTAAAGAGATATTCCATACCATATGATGTCATGATCAGCATATAAAGCTGAAGGGAAGAAGGATGAAGGGCACCACTGGGTTACAGAATTTATCTTCCTGCAAATGGAGCTCTGCTTTCCTGGATATGGCTAAACATCTGCCTGCCAATGAGGAATAGTGAACAAACTCCTTATTTTGATTTCAATATTAAACTGTCTTTATTACAGCCCATAAGTTTTCTCACTTTTAACCTTTCAATTTTCTTCCCCATCCCAATGCACGGCAGTGAGGAAGTGTCTGTGTGAGGCTCAGCTGCCCACAAGAGTTAACCCACAATAGTCTCAAATACCAGCACAGACTCCATATCCATCCTTCAGACCTTCAGTCTTTCCATATGCAGATCATCCTGAGTCCAATTTGGAGTCTGCTAGCATGTTACACATACATACACACAGAAAGAATTGCAATCACTAGGGACATTTGAATTGTTTGCTGGCTGTAGACCTGCCCATCCTGTGACTCACAGCCACACACTTGCAGTCCCTCCATTTGCTGTATTTAGACCTTTCATCACATGTACAGAACACCTTACATAGAAAACCAGTTAAGAACATGGCTTATTAAGAAGGTAGAGTAGACTGAAGTGACCAGGTTCTGGGCTCTTTGTTAGCCAAAGGTACTGGCTGGCAGCTTCTTATACGTTACTGACATGTTATATCTTTCCATGCTTGTACATTCACTTCCTGCCAAACCCTATCCTTCTCTTTCTCTGCCTTGGTCTCTTCTCAGACAACCAACCTGCCCTTAACTACTTCCCCCTGCATCAGTCCCAGTTTGCCTCCACCCACACTCAGATATGATATTTCTGACACTATTCCCTACGTCACCTTGGTTTTCATGGCAATACTGGTAGAGCTACTTACTGCTGTTCTTTCAGAACAGTGCTCCCACAAGGTCCCATAATACTCCCCTCCAAAGCTCAGACATTCCCTAAGTAACTGAAATCATGTAATTCCTCATAGCAGTAGCTATGTTAGCTTCTCACAGTGTTATGCAGTCTCACATCACACCCAATAGTTTCCCGCAGTCCATTCATTTACCAGAGCCTAATCTTTTGCCTGCTTGTCTTAGTAGTACATGCACATGTGTCTTCAACATAGAGCTGCTTTGAATCAGCCTCCAAGGGAAGACCTTTGAACACAACCAACCTGTGAGATAGCAAACAGGCTTTCTTTCACTCTTTCAAACTCATGCACCACTGAAGTTCTATGAATCTCCTAACAACAGTTACTCATACTCTTGATGCATGTAAATTACAGTGGATTTCTTCATAACTGCGAGAGGTTGAAAAAGCTTTGTTAATTGAGTACAGAGAAGCACAAAAATGAAATACAGAGAGCTGCCTGAAAGGATGAACAGTAGCCAGGGTACTACCCTTCTGGCCTAAGGAGTTCTACAGGTTGCTTCTCTGTTACAAAATTAGCAATCTGATGGCAGCAATAAGCCACAAATGAAAAACTTTGTGGTTTTCTGGTAAAGTCATACTCCAGTATGCTAACAATAGGCTGAAGCCTCAAGACAACAAATATGTTTGAAGAACCCCTTATATTGCCAAAACAGCATATGGAGACTTTAATGCAAGTGAAAATTTCATTACTTTTTGATTATTTTTTGATTGCCAAAATCAAGTCTCTGGTCTGACACAGAAAAAAAAAAAAAAAAAAAAAG
>NDXB01002677.1:0-21233 GCA_002631895.1 Agapornis roseicollis
GCGCTTGCAGCCCAGAAAGCAACCGTATCCTGGGCTGCATCAAAAGGAGCGTGATCAGCAGGTCCAAGGAGGTGATTCTGCCCCTCTACTCTGCTCTCGGGAGACCTCACCTGGAGCATTGTGTGCAGTTCTGGTGTCCTCAACATAAAAAGGACATGGAGCTGTTGGAACAAGTCCANTGCAGTTCTGGTGTCCTCAACATAAAAAGGACATGGAGCTGTTGGAACAAGTCCAGAGGAGGCCACGAGGATGATCAGGGGACTGGAGCATCTCCCATATGAAGACAGGCTGGGAAAATTGGGGCTGTTGAGCCTGGGGAAGAGAAGGCTGCATGGAGACCTCCTAGCAGCCTTCCAGTATCTGAAGGGGGCCTCTAGGGATGCTGGGGATGGACTCTTCATTAGGGACTGTAGAGACAGGACAGGGAGTAACGGGTTCAAACTTAAACAGGAGAGGTTTAGATTGGATCTAAGGAAGAAATTCTTTTCTGTGAAGGTGGTGAGGCACTGGAATGAGTTGCCCAAGGAAGTTGTGAGTGCTCCATCCCTGGCAGTGTTCAAGGCCAGGTTGGATGAAGCCTTGGGTGCCATGGTTTAGTGTGGGGTGTCCCTGCTTATGGCTGGAACTGGATGATCTTAAGTTCCTTTCCAACCCTAACTATTGTATGATTCTATGATTTTGCAATGGTACAGCAGTGGGCTGTGAGTAACAGAGGAGGGGGAAGGTACTTACTGCAGGAAGAGCAAAGAAAGACACTCCAATGAGAGAGAAAGTAGCTGCAATCAGCCGTCCCTCCCATGTTTTGGGGGTCTTGTCGCCATACCCGATCGTAGCAAGGGTGATCTGTGGGCAGAATGACCAGGATTTCCCATAAGAAAAACAAAGCCAAAAGCTCTGCTTTAAATGTCACCATGAAATGTGCATTTAGCTCTGTGAGTGCTCATGCAACCTCCTCATGTAGGATCTTGATAATGGGACAACCAATCATTTTAATGGTATCATAACCCAGAGGTATTGTGATAGGGAGAATGGAATTAGGCTTAGAGCAGCTGCCTCTCTAGGATGCATTTGCTGAAAAGGAACTCTATGTGATGTTCCATGAGAAGTGAGTCTTCTGCCCACCATGACAGCACACTTAGGAATGGGACTTGCCAGTTAATAGCTTGCAGGGCTTTTGCAACCAATCAGGACTACCTTTTTTGGATGTCTCAGTGTTCTTAAAACAAAGATGACATTGTGAAAAACTCCTTTCCTACAGAGTTGCTTATTTCCAACTGTGTATCTCTTATCACCAGTGAGACTTTACCTAGGTGTCCTGGATATGAAAGGATATGAAAATATCCAGGTGTTCCATGCAACACTTGGGACCTTTTGATTAATAATGGGGTGAAGGCACCTTGTCATTTATGAGTGAACTACATTAACTAAAAAATATGCTACTGAAGTTTAGTTATGCCATGTTATGGATTCCCCTAACTATTTAGGGGGAGCATGCAAAGCAACCTGAATTCTGCCTACCAGGTGGCAGGAATAGTTTGTGATCAAATGAGCAGTGGTGTACTTCATCAGAAGAGGCAAGAACAGATGTATCAAAGATCCCTCTTGCTCAGTATTCTACAACCAGTGCCATACCCTGATCAATTCTGGGGGTATGCACATTGAGACATGAGAATTGTTGAGTTATCCTTTCCAGAAACATTTTTCTACTTCCCACATCACAATCCAGAGAAATCCTCAGTCACTGGCTCTTTATAGACCAAACTCCCTTGAGTCTATCAATACTGCCAACAGACCAGTCCACTGGCCAGCTCTGGTTCTGCCACTTTTTGAGAGATTTAGCTCTCATAGGCAGCCTACTGCTGTCATGAGAGCTAAGTCTCCCATAGGTATATGTTCTACCAGTGCAGTTATACACCAAAAGACACTCCTCTAGAAGAGTGGTTTCGCAGAAACCAGGAGAGACTGATTTCCAAAGGAAGTTTAAGCACCTAAAGCCCTTTGTCTGACTGAAAATCAAGTATTGTAAGATCTGCTACTTGGTTGTAGGGGCATCTGTACTATGGTAACGTTCTACCAGTGACATGCTTCTCACCCCAAAGTAGCACTACTGTGATTCCTAGCATCCCTAACATATTTTATCTCTTCTTGGATATGAAGATTTTAGATAAGGTATTTTAGGAGTCACTTACCAGCCCCCACCACAGTGCATCTGCATAAGTTTCAAACTCTTCCTTCATCTCCACCCCATTAGCATCTTTTTCAGGAACATCTTTTTCAACCAGATAAACAAGAAACGAGGATAGGATGAGCGTCAGGAACCCGATGTACCAAGCAGTGATGAGCTCCTGGAAAAGAAACAGATGGGGAATGGAGGGGCTGAAAACAGCCTCAATACCCACTGAGGCAGAGTAAATGCCAAGAGAGAAGCATGAAGCTGATAACAGCAGAGCTGTTGCCGCTGCTTGGTCACAACCCATGGCCAGCCCAGCTCAGCAGTTCTTGGGAAATAACACAGAGATTTATAAGAATTAGGCCATACATGACATGTTCCTTGGGAACAGCTTGGAGCAATCTGTAGTTATAGTTCTGCATAAAGCTGGGTTAAGGGCTTAGCTGCACCCATGATGCAGGATGCTGCAGGGCTCTGTTTTTGACCATGACTCTTCGCATTCTGGCTGCCCATAGGTTTGATCAGTTTTGCTAGGCACGTAACAGCTCTGCCCAATCCCTATTTCCAGAAAGCCAAGGCTGCAGGATCCACCATGAATTATGTTTTCACAAAGAACTAATGCAATAAGAACAGACCTTGAAAATCATCTGTGTGAAAAAACCCTGAGCTTCCTTAGTTTAGAGACAGTGACTAAAGTAGAGTGCGTGGCTAAACCCACTAAGGTGGGAGGTACAGCAACCCAGGTTAAATTCCCAGCAATGTCTGAAACAAAGCACAGACATTTTTGGTGAAGGTCTTCCAAAGTGGGTAAAAGTCAGTGTTCCTTTCATTATCTGAGAACTGCACTGAAATAAAATTGAAATAAAATTAAAATAAAATAAAAGAAAAGAAAAGAAAATGAAGCTGTTGCTGAGAATTTCATAATTGAGTCTTGAGATAAGCCAACCAGGAACTGGCTAATTCCTGGTGTGCAGCCACAGAAGGATATTTGTTGGCTAACCTTGGTTTTTTAGTGTCCCCAGTAAAGCCTTAAACAAATTCCAAGCAATGGCTCTGGCACACAGACTTCCTCCATTATCTGAGCTTCCTGAGAACCACTTTTGACATAAGTGTTTATGTGCCACCTGCCTTGTAGCAAGTTTATATGGGGAAGAAACAGAAGATGGTACAAAATGAAGCTGGGTGGGTATCCCTATCAGCCACTACAAAGCAGCAAAGTCTAATTATGCTTTGCCAGCTGGCATTTTAATCCTCAACCCCTCTAAAATGTCAGGAATGTCATTCATGGGTAAGAAAAAGCAGCACAGAGCACAGATACGCAATTTTCCTGTACCCTGTGCAGATAAGAAATCTCATCTAGAGGATTTTTATGCAGATAGCTTTTAACTTGTAATAATGTTTGGTGAAAATACCAGAACACAATGTATCTGTCTGGTGCGAGACAGGATGTGTCTGAGTTAGAATGAGAGAAGATGAATTTAGAAATGCTGTCTGTCTGGGTTCACACTGTGTGCATCTTTGTATTGTCTGACCCGTGCTTCCAAAGACAAATCATACCAGTGGCTCTCTTTGACACTACATTTCTGCTAACCAGCCTCTTTTCATCCCTTCAGAGTCCTGCTCCGTCTGTCAATCAGGCAAGTATGAAAAGCCACTACAAATATGTTGCAACTACAGAGGTATTCTCTGTCAGGCATTTCAACATGCTTCACCATTAAAGGGATGTCCCTGCTCTCATTCAGTGTAATGGCAAAATTGTTGTTGTAATGACTGTGGGAATGAACGCTCTTTCATCATTTCCCAGGACCACTATTGAGTATAGGAGGATAAAACACAGGGCAGAAATGGTTCAGAGTGGAGGAGTAGAGCTAAAATAACAAAACTATTGCTTGAGGTACCAGACATAGTCCCAAGATCCTGCTGCACCTGTGCATCCTCTTGCTTTCCCTTTAATATATTTCTGAAACCCCATCTGAACCCTGCAAGTTCATCACTTACTTTGCTATGTGCACAAATGGCTGATCCTAAAAGTTTCCACGTGCCTCCCCGCCTATCCATTCGGAGCATCCGTAGGATCTGAAGGAAGCGGAGGCTTCTGAGAGATGTGGCCAGAACATTGCCCTGGTTCCCAACTGCAACCACTGGCACCGAAGCAATCAGCACGAAGATATCTGCAAGGCAAAAAGAACAAAGCCTGCCAACAAAAGTGGCCCCATCACCTGCTTTTTAATCCCATCTGATTGTGCTACAGATTTCCCTAGGCAAATTTTAAAGCTGCCTGAAAATGCTTTCTCTTGCCAATTAAACAGATACCTGCACCTGCCACACAGTCAGCATCATGCACAGAACCCTCCAGAAAGCCTCATAATCTGTTTACAGGTCCATGCAGTGGACTTGAGACATTGTCTCAGCCAGTTCAGGGATGCTGACAGAAAACAGTGTCCTAATACTGACAGAAAACCAGCCTTAGATTCATCTGTCCCACAGGAACACCACAGTGAACAGGCCAGCAGATGAGAAATTCATGTTTTGATAGAGCATCTAGTACTTTGTTCTTTTGGCTGAGTTTTCCCATTAAAATCTCAAAGCCAATACTATTTTCTGTAAGGCTCTCAGAGCCAATTTGCTGATCAATAGAAGAGGTTTGAAATGCAAATTGCATTGCTCCTTCTTGGTTTATTTCTTTTCCTTTCTTTTCCTTATTTGCCCTCTGCTTTGTGATCCTGTGCATATGCAAGAAAAAAAAGTGGTATCAAAAGGCTTCAAACTAGCGCTGGACACGCAGCCTTTAAATACTCTTCATGGTCTGTTTTCAGCCAAAAAGAGTGACACCAGATAGATTTCGGATTTATTCACTTTCAGTCATTCTCAAAACCAACTTGTGCCAATAACAACCAAGAGATTATATTAATAAATCCAGGATCTTTTCTGTTTTCAACTCAGATATCAATGAAGATTCATTGTCAGAAGCGAGATGACAGTTTTACCAAGAAGGCATGAGACAGTATCAATTGCACTTGCTAACACCGCACTCCATTGCCTTCACAATGCTATTAGAAGTACTTATACAACATTAGCACCCAAAGGAGCATTGCTGGATTGAAGATAGCACAGATGCACAAAGAAAATTTGTTCCAATTTTGTCTACCATTTAGAACCAAAAGATGAGCAAAAAGAGGGAGAGGGAAGAGAGTGACAAGTATTCCTATGGCTCCCCAGAGTGCTATGTGCTTGCAAATAAAGAACAAAAAGCAAGTGCTTGGCTTGAAGAGCATCAAAATAAATGGGGGAGTCTTGGAATCAAGGAACAAATGTGGATGATCATGACAGGTGCTCAGGGCAGAATGAGCTTCTAAGTGTCCTTTGGCTGGTTTATGGGTAGAATAGGGAGTTGTAGGAGCAGATTCAAACATGTATAATGAGTAGTTTTATGGATACTTATAGGCAGTGCCTTCCAAGCCTGAAAAATAACATGAGTGTAATCCGAAACATACTTGTTTGCAAATGTAGGCCAATATTACAAAAGTAAAATACCACATCTGAATTTGAGAGGGCTGGGGAAGGAGGTATAGGGCTGGGATCTGAAGCAGTTTGAAACGGAAGGCAGACAGAGTACATTTGGGATGCAGTGGGGCTCAGAACAAGGAAACGTGTTTAAAGGGTAGAAGAATACGTTTTTCCTCACTGATCAGTTACTCAAGTGTCCTTCAAATTAACTGTTATTGTGGGGTACTTCAAGTAGCTACTCGAAGCAGGACACAGCTTCCTAGGACAAAGGGAAGATCTGATTTCAGTGCTCTTTGCACTGCCATTGCCTGGTTCCCTGTGGCTGCCACCCACCCCAACTAGCTCAGAAGGAAAAGGACATAAAGGAAAACCATAGCAGAAAGCATGTGCTTACCCAGCATACACAAAGGCTTCCTGGCAAATTTCAGCCTCCCTCTCCATCCTTTGTAGCGACAGCAACACCCAGCAGCCCAGATTCTTAAGGCAAACTCTGCTCCAAAGATGAAAATGGCAAAAGTTTCCTGTATCAAAGACAAGCTAGTGTTAGACTCATAGCAAGTTTACCAGTAATTCTGGACATGAGGATATAGTTGAAGGAAACAGGTGAACTGCTAGCATTGGGGTGTGTGTGAGAGATACAGAGAGGAAAAGAGTAGGGAGAAGAATGTGAGTTGATAAAGAAGCAAGGCAAAGCAGGACATAACTCTATAGCCTGGTCAGAACTCTGTAGAAAGGATGTGCCCCTGCTGTAAATGTGAAGCGTTTACCATGTCTTAATGGAAAGGCAATTACTTAACACAAAGGCCTCCTCTGGTTACCCACCAGCATCTTGTTCATGCAGATGTATCTATAGAGATAGGGATAGGATACAGTATATTCATATGGTCATAAATTTATGGCATTGATAAAGGCACATATAAAACAAATTTAAGGTATATATTATTCCCTTAATTTTCTGGTGCACAGAAGAATGGGATTTTCCACCTTGCTCAAGAACTGTTCTAAGCACAGGGGGGGAAAGGGGAAGAGACAGCTTCTCTGGAGTGGTCAGCAGAGATGGGCCAAGGGCAGCATGGGGCACAGTTAGTTTTCCTCTCTTTTCCTCTGTGTGAATACCTGGCAAGGAGGAAAAGGGGATTTCCCCTGATGTTCATACCCACAGCGGCTAGGCACTTCTGTAAACTGCTGAGAGCTATAAAAAGCAAGCACAGGAGAAGGAAACATAACCTCAGGCCTTTTCAAATGTTAAAAGATGGGTCTGTGTAGGGTAACAGATCAAAAGTCAGTTTCCCATTCCCTAGGGGATGAGGGTGTTTTCATATAGGTACTTTTTGAGATGGAAAATACAAAGGAAATTCACATTTCATTCATTTTGGCATTTAGTTCTTTCTCGGACCTACATGTCTCTGGGGGGTACAAGGGGAAGTGGGAATTTAGTTCCTGGAACTACACTTTCTGTGCAGTTTCCTCAAGGATGCTTTCCTACAAGGCCAGGTTAAGTGAGGCATTATGCTCTCTCTTTGATGCTACCTATGGGAGATAAGGGTCATTTTCATAAAATGATTAACACATCATGTTTATACTTGGTGAGATTTTTTCGTCTTCTGCCAAATGGGAGGCCTCCAGAAATACAGTCTTGAGCATGAACTCCAGCACTTATAAAACAAGCATGATAGAAACACACACAGAAAGGAATATATTTGCTGCCGATACATTTTCTGTCATGGACAGTCATCAGAGGCACTGACTGCAACAATTCCAATCATGCTGCTGTTGGGTGTAAGTGTGAGTTCAATTTTGATGACCTTCCTTGAAAAAAATGCTGGGATTGGTAGAAGATTATAGAATGAATTGAAATTGTTAAAAGATCAAAAAGAAAAAGTGAGTTTTCAAATGCGCTCTGGCATGGTCAATAGGAAATTTACTGAAGTTTTGATATGAGAACTGTTAGGCAAATGCTGGAAAAACATTATTTAAAAGTCTCAGTATTTTTCCTTTCTCCAAACTTTCTTTTTACTCAGTCAGTGTTGACAATGGAGCAGGAACAATCCAATATATAAGTGTACAGTCATTGCCCCAGGACCAGCAGAAGAAATCTTATTGCATGCAGAGCTGGGAGTAAGTTTCCATCACTGCTGATGGGGCTGATTTCAATTCAAGGACATTACCAGGGTGATGCAATTCCCACACTCTACTTACCAGCAAGAGGAGCCAATCTCCCGAAACAGTTTCATACTCCTTGAAAGTTGTCAGGACAGCTAAGATCAAACACCCCAGGACAATCAGAAACCTGGAGTGAAATAGAAGGGAAAACCACAGCACTGTTACCCCTCTCTGTATTGGCACTGGAGATGTTGGCTATAAAATCCAACTTAAAGACCCTTAGGGGATGGCTGCTACTATTGGTGAGCAGTTGGGATCTCATGGAGATCAAGGGTTCTCAACCTGGACAGGGCAAGGCTGGTGGTCAGGAAATCCTGACAAGAGCCTAAATCAGAATGGCGCTGGTATTGAAATGCATTAAGTAACTTGTTTGCATGCTTCAAGAAGAAAGTGGGTGACACTGCATTTTGGGAAGGGATCATAGATAGATAGATAGATAGATAGATAGATAGATAGATAGAAATACACACAGAGGCAAAGGACTGTAATGCTCAGGAGGTCTCTTCCAAGCTGATGTGCTGTGTGCTTCAGAAAATGGCACTGCAGTGACAGTGCAATGAAACTATTTGGCATGTCCTGAGACCTGAGAGACAGTAAACGCTTCACTACAGTGCAGCACCAGGAAAATCCCTCCCTTGAAAACTGCACTGCATTTCTTTTCTCATTCTCTTTTTTGTTCTTTGTTCATTTCCATGCAGATGAAACAATGAAAAGCTTAAAAAGGTTTGAAAATTAAACAATAGAGAGTGAAATTCTGCTCTCCAGTAGACACAGTGCATGATAAATCACTGCCCCTGTGTTATTGTCTGTCTGTGAGGCTCCAGAACAGAGATTTGACTGAAAATTTAACTCCCACTGCTGGTAAATCCAATTCAGTCCACTCTAAAGTCATGCTGATCTGCTTTGTAAAACTATCCCCAGGTTTCAGCTGTTCAAAATGTTTTATACATAAAGTAGTGAGAAAAATCAAAGGAGTCTCATATGTGATTACTGTGAAGCAGAGTGGGGGGAGCTTATATTTTGGTACTTCATATACCCAGATCATAGGCATTTTAATGTGCTCCCAAAATCTGATCCACGTAAACAAAGTGGAAGGTGTCCATGGAAATATTTCAGATCTTAGTGAATAAATTGGAAGGATGTCTCCATAGAGCTCTGCATCCCTGGTTTTGTGGTTAGGGTACATCAAAGAAGTGATAGGCATTAGGTACTGAAATTGCCCAGGGAAAAAAGCTTGTTAAGGATCAAACTGTGTTTAGTGTGCAATAGCTGCACTGAATTACAATCTGAATCCTAAACTGTGATTTATTTCTTGCTGAATAAAACTCTACTTTGTTTCACTGAGTGAAATGAGCAGAGTCTACTGCCTACGGTGTGGAGACAGTGATCAAGGACTCAGCTCAGACACACGTTCTCTAACCTGTACTGGGTCTGGTTTCATTCATGTATGAGAAAATCTAGGGCTAAGGGAGCATGTTCTGAGAATTTCCATTTTTGCAGCTCAGTGAAAGGAAAGAGGTGAGCTCCCGACAGCTCTTGCTGCCTTTTGGAGGGGGGAGAATTTCCTCCAAACAGCATCAACTGACAGCCTCCATGCAAGGAATAGGCAACAGTGAAACATTTCACCTCAAACGCCGAAGGATTACTTTGCTGTGGCTTTCCCAACATTAGCTGTTCAGACTGAAGTTTCTTGTGTCAGGAAAATTTCACATCAGCCATTTTGAGAAAGGTTAGAACAGAAACAAATGTGTTTCCTCATGCTGAATAACTCTGAATTCTTTGACGTGTTTCACCTTTTCCCACTCACCAGCCATGCTCTAGAGCATGGGTTATGTGGTTGGTAGGAAACAGTTTTTGGGCCCAGAATGTGTCTTTCTCATCTACCTATAACCACAGTCCCCTGATCAAGATATTCATCAGTTAACATAGTAATTCTGTGATGTTCCTGACATGCTCTCAAGCGTGCTTGACCATACATCGATGTCTTCAACCTACAATTATGAAGCCAGTGGCTCAACGGCTTCCCAAGACCCATGATCCAGCTGCCCTGCACCTCCATGACCAAACTAGTGAGAACTCAACCAAGAAAACATGATTCCTTTCATTAGCTATAAACCAGCAATGATCTGATGCATTGCAACCATTACAGTGATTCCATCACTAATTCTCTATTTAAAGCCTTGAGTTGCTGCTACTTGAAGTTTTCCATTACAGCCGTTTCTATCTACATGTGAAAATTCAGTCACCCATCATCTCACAAGTACCGTTTATATGATTTAATGAGAGGTGAAACACACTGAAAATAGTCCAAGGAAATTACATCATCAGCCACTTAAACTAAAGGCATGAATTTACGATGTCATTCAACAGAAGAGCACTGTCAATTAAAGATGATGTGCAGATTTTCATCCAAGAGGAAGACAGAAGATGAGTTAGTAGTGAAGCCATCTTTTGCTTACAAATGCCTGAAGTTTTACCACTAGAGGGTACCGGTGCTCCATAGAGCAAGGAGATGCAGCGCTCGCTTCTGTTATTCCCGATGAAACAAACTTAATGCGGGTGATGTTCAAGTGATCGCACTGATCGCACCTATGCATTTGATAGGCAAGAAAAGGAGTCTCACATTGGTGAAAATGCTTTTCGTTTGTCAGTAAAAACTTCAGATGTTGGCAGTAATGGACAAGGGGTGCTGCTTGCTCTATCACCTGGTGCGGCACAGCCCATGCTGCAAGCCTACCAAGTGAGAGCCCACCCATGAAAACATCCTATCATGAAGCACAAAAACTCAGTAAAAATAGGGTGGGTGTATAAGACTGGAGATCTCAAGTCACCAGGAATAATTCCGAGGGCAAATCCCAGCAGGGAACATGGTCTGGATCCCCAGGTGCAGGAATTGCATGAATGCAGCCCAGAAGAGTGCCTTGGAGTTGCAATTGCTGAGCAGGAACCTCAGTCCCAAAACCCACATAGCCCTTAGAGCAGGCTCCTGCTCCTTCCTGCAGTACTCTGGGGTGTGAAAGGATGAAAAGGCTATCATGGGACACACAACCAAAATCAGTCTTGGAAGGGTCAACTCTCCTCCTACTGCACTGTTTCCAAAGGATAAACACCCACTGCAAGTTAACCAAGTCACATCTCAGCAATCCTCCCTTAGCATCTGAAATGATGACCGTGGTTCAGAGCATTTCATGAATTTTAATCTCCACTGATACTATGCAACCCACCAATTTCCCTGCAGCCTCTTCTGTTTGGATCTTGGTGTTTATGGAGCCTGCAAGACTTCTTGTGTCCTTTCTCTATGGAAGATGCTACACAAGTGTCATGTTTTTTTACCAGTCCCCCTTGCTCAGCAAAGATGATAGCAAGGTTCACCTTTACCTTGCTACTTATGTCCGTGTTGTGGGTGTATGCACCACTTATGCCCATATTGTGGTCTTGCAAACATAAAGACTCCTACTTGCTTGACAATTACTGAGTCTACATTGTTTAATCTCATTTTTCAGAGGCAGCAACGCGGGTCCAGTGCTTGAGCCTGGTTGTAATATCTTAACAGGCAAAGCGCAGGGAAAGAAACTACTCAAATCACAGGGGGTGAGCAGAGGGGATACCAACACCGACCTGGGGAATCAAGGGGCAGAAAGGAAGAAAGTATGAAATTTGCTCATAGTTATAATGATACTATCCATGGGATATGGAGCACCAAGGGCTATAGGAAAGATTAGGGTAGAAGTCAAGGTTTAATAATGAAAATTAAGTCCTATTAAGCCTAAGCCTCCTGTTGAGCAGGGTTTCAGCAGGTGGCAGTCCAGACTTGAAGACAGTAAATCAGATATGCCAAATGAGGTTCTAAATTTAGTTATTTAGTTTTTTGAATAATCCTTGCTATCATTTACATGGGTTTTCTTTCACAGCCCATTGCACTGTACTTATTTGTAATGTTATACCTAAAATCCAAATTAATGCAGTATGTATAAGTTCCAGACCACCAAATTGCAGTGCTCTTTTGTGACTCTCACAACTAATATGCTAATCTAGTAGATATATGTTTTTTATATTGGAAATCACATGTTTAACACTCATGCTTTCTAATTGTACTATTTTGGTGTATTAAAGACAGTATTTTGAAAACAATACATATTTTTTTCCAGGAAAGAGGCAGTAATTTATGACTATGCTAGAGCATGAATGTGATGTTTCTTGGATGATCATCACAGAATATTTAGCTTGATAAATTTTGATCTCTTTTAATATTGCACATTCTTTTGAGTTTTAACTCTATATGCATTTTAATTTGAAGCCAATGCAATGTAGATCTAGGTGGGGACTTCTATATTTTTTCCCACATAGAAGTGCTTATCATGTATCCTCTTCAGCACTTCTTTCTTCATAATTTTAGGAGTGGATCACTTAGCAATTTGTCTATAATCTATTCCAAAATATAGCAGTCTTTTTTCAGCTGCTATTAGGACTAGGTACATCATAGGCAGGCCAAACAAGATTTGCATCTGGCATCACTTTGGGATGACAAAATGTTCTCAATTAGACTTACAGGTTACTAATAGAGAGGGTTGTGTACTTCCAGTGTACAACTGATGCTTAAAGTAGATGGCTCAAGTTGGTCACAAGCAATTGTAGAGACAGCTTCTCTGTATCTAGGGAAAAGTTCTAGTAACTAGTTCCTACAGAGATGTTTACTGTGTAAATGAGATGAATGTTCAGCCCTATTTTGGTTAAATTACAAACAACAGCTTTTAATAATGTTTACGTATATTTACTACTTACAGAATCACCCTACCAACAATACCAGCCCACTTCTTACGTGCCCAGGTTTGTCTGAAAGCCCTGGAGTCGAGGAATCCTGGTTATAAACAAATAATCCAGACTATGAGCAGGCAAGCCTCTTGATCAGCTATTAGTAAGAAATCGCCTCAAGTGGACACTGCATAACTTCTCCTTGCTCTCACATCTGCAATGCCATTTCTCATAAGCTGGAATTTCCTCTGTCTCCAAGACTCTCAGAATTCACTTCTTTGCTTCATTTGGTCCTTTCTTGATTTCCCTTAAAACTTGTGCTCTAATGTTATTTTGTTCTGCAACTTGTCAAAAGCTCACGGAATTCTCTAAGATTATATTTGGGAAACCTGGCAGTGTTTTGCTAAATTTTGGTTTAGGGTTCCCAAAGCAATATGGTTCTAAAACCACGATTCCCACACACTTTCCCAAATTTCATATTGGAACAACCTAGTTCTCTTCCACTACTGGCTTTTATCCATAAGGATTGAAAACACATCTTTTCTCACAGTTTTCACTTGCTCTATATTCCCACCCACCATCATTTTCTCTGCATCCAAACTCCAGTTTTCACAGAACATCTGCAGTATCTTGCACTGATCGGTTTATAGTTGCTAATGAGAGTTTGAGTTGGGATTTTTTTACACTAGAAAAAACAAGATTAGCAAATATTTGAGAACAGCTCTTCAGAGAGAAGGGGATGCACGCCTGACTTTCACAGGCTTGGGAATATTCACTGTTTAATATTTAGATTCGTGCATCTCTGCTCTTCCAAGCAATAGGCTAGCTACTCCTACAGAAATTAGTATGAAGATAAAGGTGGTAGGAAAAATCCAGAGACTTTGTAAGGCTACAGATGTGCAGTGCAGTGGGGAAGGGCACTGAGAAACTCAGTAGAGGCCTTGAAGGAGAAGGGAAAAAATGACAAGTGCTGTCAATAGGGATATTCAAAGGTTCCTCTTTGTCCGCATTCACAGATTCCACTGGGTACAGAAACCATCCCTGGCACGGTGCCATCATACTGCAAGGGGAGGGTAGAAATGCCATGCCCAGTAAGCTGAAATGCACTCTTGCTCTGCTTCAATGGCAGAGGCAGAGCAAGATCCTTCACAAGATGGTGGAGGAAACCCTATAAAGCAAGGAAATATCTCCTAAAGATCCCTAGTCCTAGTGGCATAATAGCTGATCTAGCAGATGATGAGGTTGTAGCCCTGAATGACACCAGTGTGTTGGTGACAGAAGTGAGAGACATTATCCCTCTCACAGGAAGAACCTGAGCCAGAAAAACTGAAACACTAACTCATTCCAGGTTTTTGATGACCTTGAGTTCTCATTGGCCTCTAAATGGCTTCACCGCTGTTTCCCTAAGTCTGGAAAGATTTTAAACAGTGAGATCTGGGAGAGGGAAGCTATGCTTCACAGCAGGGCATTTAAGTGCAAAAGAACAGCTTTGAAATCAGACAGTTCCTACCTCCTGTCCTTCTTGTACCAGCCAAAGGCCTGGTTAAGCCCTCCTTCTCTACTTGCTTTTTCTTCAGGTCCACTCCAAAGCTCTTTTTGTTCAGTGTGTTTAGTACCACCATTGCCAGTTTCCTTAGGGAGTGTGGTACACTGGTACAAAATATGTTGGGTCAGCAATGTCAAACAGCATGAACACCATCAACCTGTATTTTCTGCTCTGGGGAACAGGCATTTCAGAAGAATGGCCCTACACATTTCCCAGGTTTGCTGGCAGAGAGTGCAAAATAGCCCATGGCACATTTCCCTGTTTGACTTTTCTCAGCTTGGGACACAAGTCATCCACCAAGATCCCACTTCCATCTTTCCAAAGCCAAGCTTTAAAGATGCTCTGAAAGACCCTGCATACATACGTTACAAGAAGAGGCTTCGGTATCACATGGGTGACTGGGGATGGACTGCAGAAGTGAAGGAGAGGCAATGACAGCACTAGCTGCCAAAGATTTTGACATCTCTTGTCCTCCTGTAGCTTGAATAAGGATGGAAAACCTTCTGATGGTTGCAACTAAATATGTTGCTCTGTTAGTAGCTTTAAATTCTATGTTAATATTAAATGAATGACACTGGACTGAACTATTTGTTTAGGACTTTTATCTGCCATGACTAGCACTCCTGTCCATGGGCTTATCTCTGGCTGGCAGCATGCTGCTAACAGAGCTGAGGCACATGACTACGAAACATGGTGGGTGGGCCATGCAGCACTGAGCCAAACTGCATTATCCAGCAGCCTCAGCTGCAATAACTGCAAATCAAAGGAATTTCAGCAATGCTTTTAACAGGACATTTTCCAAAGGACATTAACTAACTTATATGGAGCAGTTTGAATGTAAACTTTAAGACTCACACATCAGTTTCTGATGAAATTTGTGAAAGAAATGTGTAGGACATTTGAAAATTAGTCTGTAATACAGCAGTCAAGTGTGCAGCCTTCAGCAAACCCATAAAGAAGTAAATTAGAGTATATAACGATTCTTTTGGTGGAGATGGGTCCATTATACTAACTGAGAGTACTACCAGAGTCCTGGTGCTGAACACAGTGTCATGTGGATGAAAATGACTTTTAGATGTCAACTTGAGCAGCATTATCTCCTAGTGATACCTTCCCCAGCTGGCCAAATGCTCACTGGCATTCACTTTCTCACAATGCAGAAAGGAAGTTACATTCCATGTAACTCAGCTGCACATCAATCAAAAGGTCTTAATGCCCTTCAGCACTTACCTTTCAAAGTATGTTTGAGGGCTTCTTTCGTAGTTCTATTTGAACAGTGGCAAAATTTTTTTAACCACTTACTGGTAAGAGAGAAGAGGCACAAAAAGTGGATTTCAACCCTAAAATGCCAGCTGCTACCTTGATGGTTTAATGCATAACATGACGTGGTATGGGTAGAAACATGAGTGGATATTTAATTGCTTAGAGACAAATCCCTTCATAATAGTGTTTTTTTCAACAACCCATCTTTAAACCAATGAGAGTATGTCAATATCTATAAAGTGATTCAGCAAAGAGGCTGTCATGTGGAATTTCTATAGGATCTACACCTCCACAGGAAAGAGCATTGAAGGCTCTGCAGCTCTCCAGTGGGCTGCAGGCTCATGGTGCTAACAGCTGCTAAGGCCAACATAGAAACAGCTGAAGCATATAAGATAAGTTAATGTCCTTCTTTTTCACCTCCAATTCTCATTCATTAGTAAATTATGAGTTGTGTTAGTATGGCAAATGAATCACATCCTTCTTGAAGGTGAACTTTGGATAAGCTCTTTAGAGGTCATTGTTCCTCAGAACTCTGATTTACACAACTAAACAATAACAATAGCACATGGCATTTGTACCTATGTAAATTTAATGCTGTCTTAAAATATTCCTGCTGCTTTTCATTACCATAAGCAATTAATCAGCACTCAAAATTCAGACTGATCATCTGTAAGCATGTGATATTTCATTTGAAGTCTGAAGTCTTTGGAGGAGGTTATCAGCCCTCTCCAGACCTGCCCAGTTTTATTCCTGAAGTGTTTCACCAGCAATGCTTCTCAACACAGTGCATGATGGCCCTTTGCTCAACTGTCTCGTTAATATCTCAGATTACATTATCCCTGTTTAACCTGACAGTTTCAAATGAAGCCAATTCTATCAAACCTTCAAGAAAAAAGATGGCAATATGGAAGGGAATATTTTTATTTGTTTCTCTTTGAAGAAAAAGCTCTATTTAGATGAGTAAGTAACTTGAAATGGCACAGAATTCAGCATATGTAAGTACATTCAGAAAAAATAAACCCCAATTTGCAGCAATGAGAAGTTTTGCATGCAGAATACAATCTAACAAAGCAGTTAAGTCCGTGCTAAGCAGCTCTACTGGGACATGAAGATACATGTTTGTACCTTCAAAGAACATGAATCTTTGGTTCTTCCCTAAATGAAGCAGCTGGTTTTACTGAAGGAAGGTCCTCTGTGACAGGAGTATTGGACAAAACCTTGACAAAACTTTCCTGTTCTTACCTGACATCCATGGGAACAGGAATTCCTATTCCTAATTCAAGCTTTGCCACCTTCTTCTGTTGTGGCATCAATGCAGAAAGCAGCTGGAATTTCAATATAATAATGAATCCCTAAGAGGGAAGAGTAAAATCCACAGGCTGGGGGTGTACAAAAAGGTGGGAGAGAAAATAGCCAGGATAGCTGACCCCAACTGATCCAAATGATATACCGTACCATATGGTGTCATGCTCAACATATAAAGCTGGGGAAAGAAGAAGGAAGGGAGGGGGTATGTTCGGAGTGATGGTGTTTGTCTTCCCATGTAACAGTTACATATGGTGGAACCCTGCTTTTCTGATGATGGCTGGACACCTGCCTGCAATGGGACGTGGTGAATGAATTCCTTGTTTTGCTTTTCTTGTGCATGGCTTTTGCCTTCTTTACCTATTAAACTGTCTTTATCTGAACTCATTAGTTTTCTCACTTCTGCCCTTCTGGTTCTCTCCTCCATCCCACTGGGGAAAAGTGAGCAAACAGCTATATGGGGCTGAGTTCCTTGCTGGGTTTAAACCATGACAACCACATATAACATATTTGTCACTTCAATATTGTCCAAACTGAGTATGAAAAAAACATAAGATGAAGCCAAAATTAATAAAGAGATGATCTTAGAAATACTTCACCCCATCATTTTTACCCTTGAGGGTCCATGCATTCTATTGTTTTCCACAGCCAAGAAAACTATTAAAGTTTATTTTATAAGTATGTAGGTTAGTTTATAAGTTTTATATTTTTAAACTTAAACAGGGGAAGTTCAGGTTGGATATAAGGAAGAAGTTCTTTACTGTGAGGGTTCAGATTGCCCACAGAAGTGGTAAATGCTCCATCCTTGTGAGTGATAAAGGCCAGGCTGGACAGAGCTTTGGGCAACATGGTCTCGGGAGAGGCATCCCTGCCCATGGCAGGGGGTTGGAACTGGATGATCTTAAGGTCATTTCCAACCCAAACCATTCTATGATTCTATGACAATAGTTTCAGAAGAACAAAAGCTTGCTTTCTCCTATGAAGGAAACATTATACTTAGAAAAAAGTTGAAGAAACCAAGTAGTGCAATTCCACCTCACCCGGTAAAAATATCAGACCTGGTAGCTATTAGTTTTCAAGGTACTTGAATACTGAGGGTGCTGTGGTAAGTCTGGTGGGAAAGTTAATTGCTCACAAAACCAAAATTTGAGAAGGTTTCATGTTCCCTACTTCCCATTAAATTACCAGCACTATTGTGACATTTTAAAAACAAGTACATGTTTACACCCAGCTTGCTTGTAAGGTTATTAGATGTATCTCAAGGTGCCTACTTTAAGTGTACACTTAACAGCTGTAATGTGGCTATGGAGGTTGTTTATCTAACACAAATAATTCAACATGCCCATAATAGAAAGCATGTAATTAAATTCTGCACACATCATTATTAGAGTTATGGGACAGGCTAAGAAATATTTCATGCTTTAGACTCTTGGGTAAACTTGTACTCCTCCACTATGGCTCACTGTGTTCTTTCCTTCACAACACAGAAGGGTACAAAAGCATGTGAAATCTTTCAAGCCTAATTTTGAGTCATTCTCCTTATACAAGACATACCACACTGTGCACAAAAACTGGAGCAGCTTTTCCCTTGGACCTGGACAGCAGAAGTTAATAATATAGCAGTTATCTTGTACATCCAGTTGCATCTTCCTAACTTGCTCCAGTGCTTAAACTGACATCAGCTTTATTTTTTCCGTCACTTTTTAACATGTTGAAATTCTTTATGCTGGAGGATACTGTCATATATAATTTTTTCTCAGTTCCTGAAAGTTGGTTGGTCTTTGTTTTGTTTTTTTTTTTCTTTTGTTCTTCCTTTCTTCATGTATTTGTTTATGTTATTTCTAGCACGGCTTTTATAAGTTCTCTACTTTACAGAGCTAAGAGTAAATTGCACATATCTGTCTATTCTTCCTTTATTACAGCATTAACCTTTCCATTATCTGCTCAAAAGCGGTGTTTATATTGCAGGCATCAGATCCAGCAATGACCTCATAGGCCGATTTAGTAGCAGTCTCTATCAGTAAGTTGATGCCCCACAGACCCAAACTTCATGAGACAGATGATAAAAGAAGAAACAAGAAGTAATGGCTAAAGCCTAATTGAATTCAGGGGTTATTGGTTTCTTTCCACATGCTTTTATGGTAGAGCAAGCTAGACTGGGTTTACACTAACAATTGCTTCAGCTAATGTTCCTAATAGATAACAACATCAGAGCATCAAGTCAGACAATTTTTGCATGCATGAGTTTTCTTTATTCCCCACTTACAGCTGGGAACAAATTAAGTATAAATATATTTTCTAAGATGTGCACATATAAAAATCTAGATCACTTTTATTTCATAAGCATATAGACTAAAACATTTTGGGAGTTACCAGTTCTTATATCTTAATGACTTTTTAGAGTCAGGATGTATCAGTATGGCTTGGATGCTTCTGTCTTCCCTCTCAGGTCCTCCTTTCCCATTAGTCCAGTCCACCTACATGATGGCATTCAGTCTCCTACATGCCTTGCACCAACTTGCTTGCTTAGTGAGGAAACTCCAGAATTGAGGAAGAGCAGGTAATCTCTCAAATACTGCATGTTATTTGAATCTCAGTGTCTCATGTCCTCTACAGCAAGGACAAAACTAGCAGACTGATTCCCAGGTTTCTTGACTGAGGAATTTGAATGACCACTAGAATACCAGTGCATAAGACCTTGGCAAGACACAAGCTTGTGGTACTCCACCTACCAGCATTCAGGAGAACCAGCATCAGATGAAGGGGTATGACAAAGTTATCCTTGCTTAACTGTCTGCTGCTGCTCCAGGTTAGTGCTGCTGCTTTCAGGGATATTTCAACTAAAGAAGAGCAGACACTGAAGCTTTTAGGAATGTTTCTTATTCCTTGGTGCCCAGTGGCAACTGAAAAAACTGAAATAACAACCCGGACAGATTTGGATAATCTTTATTCTTCCTTGCCCTTAGCCTTATAGCTATTGGCACCTTGGCAATAAAAAATACTGGGCTTAGAGGGAGCTCAGGCCACATGAATCTGTTTCTCAGTCTACACTAAGTACCACAACTTTGTACAGACATCACTATAGATTTTACAATCCAGGTTAGTAAAAAATTAACTGTGGACCCTTGTTTCTGTACAGAACAAGTTCCTGTACATACATCCTAAGGACCTTATCCTGAAGATGGAGATTCAGGTCTAGTTAAATAGTGAGCCATACTATTACTGTTACTTGTAGTAATTCAAATTTAATTTGAAGATCATAGAGTCATAGAATCATAGAATAGTTAGGGTTGGAAGGGACCTTAAGATCATCCAGTTCCAACCCCCCTGCCATAAGCAGGGACACCTCACATTAAACCATGTCACCCAAAGCTTCATCCAATCTGGCCTTGAACACTGCCAGGGATGGAGCACTCACAACCTCCCTGGCCAACCCATTCCAGCATCTCACCACCCTAACAGGAAAGAATTTCTTCCTTATATCCAATCTAAACCTCTCCTGTTTAAGTTTGAACCTGTTAAACCTTGTCCTGTCACTACAGTCCCTAATGAAGAGTTCCTCACCTGCANAATTTCTTCCTTATATCCAATCGAAACCTCTCCTGTTTAAGTTTGAACCCGTTAAACCTTGTCCTGTCACTACAGTCCCTAATGAAGAGTTCCTCACCTGCATCCCTTTAGTATGAATGCGTTAGAATTAATCAAGCTACCTAGGGCATTAAGGCAAATGTAGTTGAAGTAGAATGGGTTAATCTTCCATGATGCGAACCAGTTTATTAGTATGATGAAATAATCTGACAGCAAAAAGTCCTATGCTTTCACTATTATCTCTTTACATTATAGAATCATAGAATAGTTAGGGTTGGAAAGGAACTTAAGATCGTCCAGTTCCAACCCCCCTGCCATAGGCAGGGACACCTCACACTAAACCCTGCCACCCAAGGCTTCGTCCAAGCTGGCCTTGAACACTGCCAGGGATAGAGCATTCACAACCTCCCTGGGCAACTCATTCCAGTGCCTCACCACCCTAACAGGAAAGAAATTCTTCCTTAGATCCAATCTAAACCTCCCCTGTTTAAGTTTGAACCTGTTACCCCTTGTCCTGTCACTACAGTCCCTAATGAAGAGTCCCTCCCCAGCATCCCTATAGGCCCCCTTCAGATACTGGAAGGCTGCTATGAGGTCTCCATGCAGCCTTCTCTNGCATCCCTATAGGCCCCCTTCAGATACTGGAAGGCTGCTAGGAGGTCTCCACACAGTCTTCTCTTCCTCAGGCTCAACAGCCCCAATTTTCCCAGCCTGTCTTTGTATGGGAGATGCTCCAGTCCCCTGATCATCCTCGTGGCCTCCTCTGGACTTGTTCCAACAGCTCCATGTCCTTTTTATGTTGAGGACACCAGAACTGCACACAATACTTCAAATGAGGTCTCCCGAGAGCAGAGTAGAAGGGCAGGATCACCTCCCTCGACCTGCTGGTCACGCTCCTTTTGATGCAGCCCAGGATACGGTTGCTTTCTGGGCTGCAAG
>NDXB01002677.1:23797-36461 GCA_002631895.1 Agapornis roseicollis
CCCCCCCCCCCCCCCCCTTTTTTCATAGTCTATCTGCTGTCAGCTCAGGAATTTTTACCTCACCAGCTATAGGTAATTATGTCTCCAGTGAATAAGAGAAGCTTTAAAGAGTAATTTATAGAGAGATCTTACAAATGTAAAGAAAACATTTACATTGTAATAGCTTGGAATACAGATGGCAAATCGAGGTGTCCTTTAGCTGATGCTGTGCTTTCCAACAGATAGAATAGGAGAAACCTCCTAGAACAATGAAAGGCTTGGAAGCAGTCAGGATTTAGCTAAGATTTTATTAGGATAAAGAATTAGTCTTGAATTTTACCGTGGTGGTTTTGAAGGCCTGGGGCTTTAATCCTGCAAAGGCTTTACTGCACAATCTGTGCCGGATATTATAATGCCATACATCATTCCCTGTTCACAACACAATTCTTTTCTGATTGAGATTTTGCAAACCTTGAGATAAAATAAAGCAGATGATTCAGCTCCCATTGATCAGCTGAAGTGCACTAGGCTGCAGAGCTTGTTAGGATGTAATGCTTTGGGGGAGTAAGATTCTAACAGACTGCTGGGGTTATTTTTGGTCTGTCATGTGCAAACTGACTGTAATCTCATTGGTACCCACTGAGAAGACAGAAAGGATGATGGCTGTGCTACAGCTGGTGATGAAAGGTTATTCTTAATTTTGATCTGGCATACAAGTTACCAGCCATCATGAATGACAAGTTTCCTTCTCCCACTCAGCCACTGATGAGCAAACTTTCAAACACACTGTCTTCAGAAGACATAATTACAAAGCCATTTCAAAGTCAAGGTTAAAAACCTCAGATGCTTCGTTGCCCATTGGTAGGAGAATATGAAATTATATCCCTCTTTTCTTCCCTGCCACCATTAATTATTTCTTTAAAAGAAAATGCTGAAGTTGTTTTTCTAGGAGGCAATTGACAGTCAAAGTCTATGAAGAATGCTCTACCTTAAACTGGAGGAAGCAAAGTGTTTGGAAAAGGGGAGGTTTGTGAATATTTTTGGATAAATCAAGTTCTGGATCAAATTGGCTGGCAACATAATGGAAGTCTTTACCATAACTAAACAATGAATGAGAACACTGGCTGCTGTAAAAAAATACTCATTACTGGAGAAAAGCTTTATTTTGATTTAGAATGCAGTGATTCAATAAACAAGAAAGGTGGGATCATTTCATGGGTTGGTGGGATGACACACTACCACAAACTAACCAAGTAAAGCTTTCCATCAGTGCAGCACTGATTTTAAACCATGGCTGTTTTCAAAGCTAAAACCATCTGAGGGTAAAACAAGTAACAAATTATTTCCTATGCAAATCCTTCCATTCACCCTCAAGGAAATGTTAAAGAGAAATATGTAGGAGGGTTGTTCAATCTAACCATATAATGGGAGTATATCTCTGAATAACTGCTGCAGCATGAAGAGGACATTAATGTTAACTCTTTAGCCTGGGCATCAATGTCTGATGATTATCACTCATTAAAAGCACTTTGTTGCACATGCAAAACCCAGTTGCTAAGGGGACCTGAAAACTATTTAAAGCTAGAAAGTCACAGGCATCTTTATGAACACTCAGTGTTATGAGTCTCTGCAATCCTATTGACTTTAATGCAAACATTTATGGAGAGATGCATCACCATCGTTGAGTAAGATCTCTCTACAGTTTTGCACATAATGGTAGAAGAAAGAAAGAACAGTGCAAAAGAATGATGTATGGCCAACAGACATATCTACATTTAGAATGAGCCACTGTTTTCTACATAGCCTGGTGCCAGAATGAAACAATTTCATTTATTCTACATGTCCATGGTCAAACTATCTTATATCCTACTTCTGATGAAGAGTTACCAAACCTCTGTGTCATGCATGTCCTGCTGGTTCCCACAGCCTGATAAATATGAGACAGAAGGTTAGCTAACCTGCTCAATGCTATGAATTTTGCCTGCTAATAACAAGGGAAAAACCTAAAGGAGGAACTGAAATTGTAGGAAGAGTCATCCCACACAAATATGTGCCAGAAGCTTTACAGCTACACTTTCCTGTCTTATGAGTATGAGATATCATCCACACTATTCAAGATCAGACATGGGGTTTTTTACGTTCTGGTATCAGTCTGATGTCTGTCTATAAGCATTCTCAAAACACTAGGTCTCAGTAATTTATGTGTGCAGACAGGGAGATGAGATGTGACTTCATGTACAGCCTTCCAGTGAGGTCTTGTAGTGCTCTTGTGATTCTCATAATTTCAAAACACTCCACAGAGCAGGACCCAAAACAGCCAAAGGGAGCAATGTTTATACTTCACGTAAGGTGAGTATTTCAATCAGGGGGTTTCTATTGGTACCCTGCTAATAAGAACCCAATAAATTAATTTTGATATCTCCATAATTCTGCTGGGTGGTGCCAGCCCATACACAACGCTGCTTTCCCTGAGTCATGCAGTTAGCCACAGGATGCAGCACAGATCCAGGGTTCAGATGAAAGACTTCAGGAGCTATGGATTTTCACAGGCTGCAGGGCCAATATCTCCTGGAAATTTCAAGGAGTCACTGTGCTAACAAAATTTTAATTAAGGGAGGTGTAATACATTGTCGAGACAGTCCTGAAGTGTGAGTCTGACACTCAAAATTCATTAAAAGCCCATCCAAAATATATTTGTTCGTTGTTATGAACACAAAATGGCTTGGTAATTTCCTTTGCAGGACATATTACTTAATCTGGAGCGAGGTTACAGCCTTGGAATATGAATTACCTTGCACTAATCATATCAGTAGCAAACACAGAGAGGTGCTTTTGAGAGGAACTGGTTTCTTTATGCAGCCTAAATAGAAACTGCCCATTGCTTTCCAATGCTTATCACCTCAGTGTCTGATTTCAGCCAAAACCTGACAGCCAAAGGCAGGAATTGAGTAGGAGATGAATATTATCTGGCAACAAACAACTAAGGTTTTCTAATGGTGCTAATAACTCATTAATCACAAATGGAACCTTGCAATAAAATGGCCACTGGTTCACAGTGAAAGGAAGAGTTGTACCTATGGAAAGAGCAGTGACCCCTTTCCCTCCGGCTACCTTCTCAAATGCCATTTGGCCCAACTGGTATCTGCCAGCACAGCCCTTTTGGATGACCACATACGCTGTCAACACACCCATCCCACTTTCAGGAGCACTCATCTTCATGAGGAATGAAAAGGAATGAGGGGTAAAAATCATCTCTGGCAAGTGCAAAATGGCACATCAGATCAGGCAGAGAGTCCTGCTTGATTAAAAGTTCATTACCATGGTGCTGTGAACTACCAGGCTGTGGGTATGCAAAGAGGGATACTGGTAAAAATCTCACAGATAATATGATTACAAAGGAAGATGAGTTACTTCTTGTTATCCAGAACCACATCAAAAAGGGCATGCCAACACATGGATGCCATTGTAGTTCAAGTCTTACCTCTTTCCATCCCACTGGAGCAAGCGATTTTAACACTATGAATATAGAGATAAAGCAACTCCAGCATGGTGGCTGCTGTGACCTTAGTGATTGAATGAGAACAGTTTCTGCTTGCCTGGGAACTGTGACTTCCTCCACCTCCTCTTCTCCATAAAACCTGGGACCTGTCAGCATCTGTCCCCAAGACCCCCATGAAGTCAGAGTTCTTAGCAGAGCTTTTGGCACAACAAGGCTGGTGATAACCTTTTAAATGTTCTTTTCTCTTCCTTGGCAGCCCCTTGTGACTTGCTGTGTGCTTCTCTATCAGCCTCCTAGCCTACATCTGTTGGCCAGTTCCTCTAAATCCCTTTAGCTGTGGCTTTGTCCAGAAGCTGCAGAGCATAGGACATTACATCTTATCACAGCCACAACCCAGAATTGATGACAGCACTGGAGAACATCTCAAGCTGTAAACCTGTATCTGGTTCTTAGGCTTCATTTTATGTTATCTTTACACTACAGACCAAACAGCAATTCTAATACATGAGCAAACACACAGATTCAACACACCAAAGGAGAAAACATTCTCCTGGGTTATACACAAAGGGCAATTTAGTGGAGTTTTTACCTCGAGGGCTTGCCAGTGCCTAAACATTTTGAAATTTATATTGTAACTGACCACTGCTTTCTTTTTTAATCATGTTGCTTGCTCATTCCCACCCTGAGGACACATTGTACTTCACACTACAAAGAGATACAGCGTTTGTCCTAGACAGAAAGAAAATTACTGGCAAAAGAAAAGGGAAGATGTCTCTCTAGTAACTCCTTTCTCACCTTAGCCAAAGCGCTACCACCTTCAAAGCATCAAGATGAATCCTTCCTGGTTTGCTTTAAATATTTACCCATTTACCTTTCCTTTTAAAATACAGCCTTCTGGCTCTGAGACATTAAACACTTAACAGGATAAAGTTCTCTTGGTATAGTTGCTGTTCTAACCCTACTAGGAAAGAAGCATCATCTGTAGTCTTGGGTGGACTAAGATATAGGCCCTATAAAGTGCAACTTCTCTCCCTCTTCAGGTTACAGTAATTTTATCGACTTTCAGTGTTTAGACGAACAGGCTGAATGTCTGTATATCTCATTTCAAGCTAAATCCAAGAATATATTGTGAGTGAAGGTCTAACACATTAATAAATAATAGCCATGCATAGGAAGGTAGGAATTCAACACCTTTTGCAAGCGCTTGCAAGGTTAACAGGAGTGCCACAGGCAGCCCATGATGAGCCACTCAGTTTGTCACACTGGAGGACAAAGGGCATAATGTAGCTGTGAAAAGACAACTAGTCTTCCCCAATGACAGAATCTCATTCTTTGTAATAAAATTTTATGGCTGAATCTGTGATTTAAAGGCATTTTTGATGGCTTATGTTTCCTTCCTCCCAGGGAAGCATCGGAAGTGTGTTAATGATAAAACAGCAGGACCCAAGTAAATATCAAAGTGAAATCCTCCAAAGCTGTCATTTACAGTGACAGTGATGGATTGGCTCCAAGAGGTGATAAGAGCTGGATTTGGCTTCTTCAGACAGTGCATGGTGATATGTGATACTTGGCAAAACCAAGAGTTCCTAAATCAGACAACCCAGAATACTTTTGCAACTGCATTCAAAATCCATTCTTAAAACTGCAGACGAAGGGCTTCTACATGCAGAAGTTAGCTTCCCACTCTCACGTCTACTTTTTTTTCAGCTGTCTGCTGCTCTCCTGCTGCATTATGATTCCAGTTCTATAGAGCTGCACCAGCTACTGGTGCTGCACACAATATGCCTCTGCTCTGGTGCGAGGCACCATGGCCAAGGAGACAAGCTGCCTAATGGCAGCCTCTGTGGGGAAAGAATCATCAAATAGTTAGGGTTGGAAAGGACCTTAAGACCATCTAGTTCCAACCCATTCCCATGGGCAGGAACATCTCACGCTAAACCATGTCATCCAATGCTTTGTTCAACCTGGCCTTGAACACTGCCAGGAATGGAGCATTCATAACTTCCTTGGGCAACCCATTCCAGTGCCTCACCACCCTAACAGTAGAGAACTTCTTCCTTATATCTAACCCGAACTTCCCCTGTTTAAGTTTGAACCTGTTATCCCTTGTCCTGTCACTACAGTTCCTGATGGAGAATCCCTGTCCAGCTTCCTTCTTGGAGCCCTTCAGATACTGGAAGGATGTTTTAATGTTTTCTTTATTGTTTAATCAATTTTTTTAAAAAATACATACATATATATATTATTTGGACATTCTAGAAGATTTTTGGTTGTTATTAGTATCTTTCTGGAGTTAATATTAATGACCTTTGCCTATGTGAGCATCCAGAAGGTATCTGCTTCTTGATGAACAATTATGATTTTCACACTCTACTGGATACTATCAGAAGTGGTTTTGTGTTCTTCGCCTTATAAAAAGGATGATTTCAAAACTGTAGCTGCAACCCAATTATACCCCATGTCAGAGCAGAACAAAAGCAAATGTGATTTTAGCTTCAAGCCTGCCAGCGTCATTCAGTGCTTCAGTGATTTTATTTCCCCTAAGTCAGCAGTATTTAAATTTCTCTGTAAATTATTCCTGGTAGTTAATTCATATCTTAACAGCTGGATTGTGGCATTGTGCCCTGCACTGTATCAGCATAGCGTGAGCAACATAAAGCTACTGTGCCACAGAGATCATCTACTGATTTATGGCTGATTCAGGCAGAATTTATTTTGGGATGACACACAGAATGGCAGACCCATTCCCAGTGCCCATCTGACAGCAGGAGGAAAACAACCACTGCTTACTGTACATATGGGACAGGAACAAATCCACCTGCAGAGAGAAGAAAACCGGTAGATGATGGATGTTTTAACGTAGCCAAAATTCAGATCAGAAGTCTAAGTAAGCCCTTGAGGCAAAGCAATCGATGCATCATTGTATAACAGGTTACTCACTATCATCTGAGGTAATGATTGGACTTGATGATCTTAAAGGTCTTTTCCAACTTAGCTGATTCTATGATCTGGGAATGGCAGCTGCCCATGCATACATCACAGACTTCTACAGCTGTGAAATAAAACATGTTATCTTAGAGCAGGAAGTTCTGAACCATGGAGCCATCAATGATTTCAGCCATGGCTTGGCTTTGGTAATAGCTTTGGCTAGGCTGGTAATTATGGTAATGATCTTTATTGTGCTGCTTTTTAGGCAGCGAATTTAGAGTCAGTCTCCAGGGTAATGTCTCAGCAGTTTTATTTGTAACTGCTCATAATCTATGGAAGCAGCACAGTGATGAGCATTTTTTTGATAGATCAGTGAAGAGTGCTTCAAATTTTTATCATGTACATATCTAAAACCCCCCTGTAGCCATTAAACAAAGGCTGCCCATTGTCAGTGAAGGACTTCCAGCTCTTTTAGATCTTAGTTCTTCTACAGATGCACTTCTTTAGCCTCAGTTTACTCATCTGGGAAATGAAAACCCTACGATTTATCCATGTTTCAGACTGATGAAATGCTTGCAATTTCAGCAGATTAAAATGAAATCAAGAGCATTAAAATATTACTGCTGTTGTTATTATTGTTGTCATTGTTACAGGTTATCTAAAAAAAAAAAATCCTAACACTTCTTCCTACCTGGAAGGACCATGGCAACAGAGAAACTCCCTTAAAGAACTTGCTGGAAATGCAGGAAAAGCTCAACAGTGCCTATTCCCCTTTCTCCCACACTGTTTTAAATCATTCTCTACATTCATCAGTGCAGAAATACCTTTTCCATAGCACCTGTAGAAGCTCCCTAGGATGTTCCCAGCACCTGAGCATGTCTTTGTACTTCAGCTCTTGGGGGTACCATGCATCAGCTGCAGCAAACACTGTTCAGGAACCTCCCTGGCTGCCTGTCCTTGTGTATATGCAGCAGCAGCAGCAGCAGAATGAGAACTCCTGGGCACCACTTTGCAACTCCCATTGTGGCTCTGCCTGACCCTGGACAAGTCAGCTATCCTCCTTTTGCCATTTTATGCCTGAGTGTTGAGAAGATGCAGCACTTACCTTCCCCTTTGGGTGTTACAAATCTTTGGTAATTTGTACATGTCAACTGCTTTGGGATCCTTAGAGAAAACGTGCTAAAGGATCACTATTCATATTTATGAGAGAGCAAACACACATGCAAGTCAAACACAGCCATGTACCCTTTGCTGGGCTGTTTTACAGCACTGGGCCACTAGGTTTATGTGTCTTTAGCTCTGAGATGAGCATCCTGGAATGCCTATGTTATTTAACAAAGACTATACTTAGCACTAGTTGTGTGTTTCACAAAAAGAAATAATGACCTTGATACCCATGGTGCCCCAAATGTTGTCCAGACTGATGCATGTAACATCTTGCAGAAACACCTGGAGACCTCAAACATGAAGCCCTCCACAATCAGATCATATACATCCATACACATCCAGAAAGTTGATATATGCTGTCATGTGATAACAACCTAATAAGGTACCCGCAGTTTTGCTACATTTGAGTAGATGTCCTTTGATGTGATAGGGCTTTTACCATACCATATTTTACAAAATATGACTTTCGATCAACTAGCATGTCTCCCAATATGTAAGGTTACTCCTATCACTTGATATCACATTTGATTTCTCTTATGTGACAGGGGACATTGGACCTGAGGTTGGCTTCCAGTTGTGTAGTCTACATGGCTTTTAGGAACTGCAACATCAGGAAGTGCCTTGCTAGGACAATTTATACTGCCTGTGGTTCACTTCTAGGACACAGACCCTTGAAAAGCATGACTAAGGGTGATAGGTAGATGGTCTGTATTGATCTGCTTCACAGAACACCCCTGAAATATATAATTCCTTAGTTACTCCCTCATCCTTTACACTCTTTCTGTCTCTGATCTGAAACACCATCACTCTAATTTTTATTGTGTTAACTGGAGTCCTGTTTCATAAGACTTTGTGCAGAATTCACTGCTTAATGACAGAGTGCAAGGTTTGGACTGAATTAGCTACATGGCTAATTATGTACATCATGATTCCAGCTTTATAGAGCAAATTTCTGCATAACTGCAAGAGAACCACATCTTCTTGAGAGCCTGATTTGTTGACTGAAGGCAGCTGAAACAGGCCAGGGATTTCTTTTAATAAATCAGCCACTAAAGAGAGAGCTGTAAAGAAAAGCTCCTTGCCCAAGTCAGAGGGCAGAGAGTATCTTTATGCTGCTGTTGGCTTCGGGGAGCTTCTTATGTCTTGGAGAATTGTCTTTGTGCCTTCCACAGTGGGTTGCAGCACTCCAGCTGCTAGCTACATCACCTGTCTACAAAGACCAAGCTATTTTCCCCTCTAGTTCTTCTACACAACCTTCTTTAAATGGAGTAGAAGCAAACAGCATGGCAAACATTATAACCAGGCTTTTGTAACTAGGAAGAAAACCTGTAAGTCCATTGGGCTGAGAGATGTCTTCCTGTACTTTTTACAGTCTGCTCACGCTCTCTAATTGCTCTGGTGATTTGTACTTAATCATGGCCATTCTCCTTTGCCTTCCATTCCCCTCCCTTGTCTGGCCCTGGAATGAAGTCACAGGCTAAATCTGTGATGATGACAGTCAATGACATAGAGAGAGGTGATGTTTTGCTCTATGACAGCTCTGTGTTTTCACTGCAGGATCAAACAGGAGAACCTGAGCAGGGAGGGAGAGGGAAAACCTTCATTAGTTTTAAAGCGGCTAGCTCCTTTCCATCATGCTAGATGATGAAACATGTAGAAACTACCCCAGATTAGAGGAGAACATTAGGGAGAGGGACATTTCAGAGTGTGGGCTGTAATGTGCTTCAGGGATTTAGCCCATTCCCTGACTCCCCCTGGCACTTTCTTTCAATCTAATTAAGCATAAAGAAAATTACATGTAACTTCAGGATGATGTAATGCATCTGTGTAATTGAGCAGTGCATTGTCAAAGAGCATTCAGTGTAATATTATGTATATTTGATGGAACAATTTCCACTATTAATATTCACTGAGGATTCCTAGAATTAACTGTAATTACTGGGGAAAAAGGGCTAGATATGACTGAGCACAGCTCAAAGAAAACATCTGTTCGGTGCTCTGTGCTGGGCAAAAGCAGAAGGATGATGCTAGGCTGCACTAGGAAAGGCGAAAGCAATAAAATAGGAAAAGAGGCAATTACAAAGAGATGAAATAATGAATGGCTTCAAATTAATCCCATTTAAAAATTCTACTGCTGACCTAAAGAGATGAGAAAGCTGCAGGGTATTCACCCACAGCTACCTGCCTTTTCAACTAGAGACTAGAGAAATGGTAAATCAAGAGAAATCTTTGTTTTTATTCCAAAGAAGCATGACTTATGGTAATAAATAGGGAACACATCTTACGAACAAAGTAATATGTCACCATATAGTTGTGCAAATCAGAGTCCTAAAAGCAAACACCGCACACAAAGGAGGAATGTGAGGGACTGCAGTACGCTTCTTCATCTATCACAGGGAGTCACACAGCAATGGTTTTGTTTCATTAACAGGCCTGGTCAAAACATGGCAAAGAAAAACCTGTTTGTTTCCTGCAAGCTTGTAAAGATCTTGCTGATTTTCCCTACTGTTTCAAAATTTGAGAGCTCTAATCCTTTTTTCAAGTGAACAGATGCTAAAAAGGTTCTAAAAATCATGTATTTGACTAAATCATATTTTCTGTTATTTTTATCTTGCTAGCATTAAGTTGTCCCATCTCATTAACAAAAAACTTGATGCTGGGATTGGCTTTTATGTTATACTATACTCATTATTATACTATACTCATGACAATGGATCCTTGATGTTGTGTTCAATACAATGAAATGGAGGGAAGGTGGCTGATGAACTGGCCACCATGTAGTCTGCTATTTATTCTCCCCACTGCACCAAACATACCTCCTCTTCTGGGTTGGGAAGCAGGTCCGGTGGATCTGGCTGAATAACTACATCTTTTCAGGATTTCTGGAGGTATGAATGTACAACAGCTCTATCAGGCTTGGTAGTTTGCAGCTACACAGCCTATGACACCTGCCAATGTCCAAGATGTTCTGGTGTGGCATGGATTAGCTTTGTCTTCCTGTTTCTAACCTGGCTATGGAACAACTTCCCAGCAAAGGTTTGGTGTGTACATGTGGCATTGAGAAAAATGAGGAGCAGGACTCCTCTTCAGCTGCGATCAGTCAGCAGCCATGAAGAGCATGGTTTGCTCATTCTGATGTCTTATAATGAACTTTGTAAGAGATAGCCTGCCTTAAACTTTGTCGTCCCAAACCTTGGTGTAGACTTGGCACATTTTGTTCCCCAAGTCTTTCCAATTTGGTGCTGATAGACTGGATTAACATGTATGGATGGAGCCCATACCACATACCTTTTTACTTCTCAGCAGATCTCATTCTTTCTATAGGTCTAGCCATGGAGCGAAACACAACTCATGATGAATAGATTTATCAGGCCATGAATTTTCAAAGCCATATGAAATCCTGTCAGCTGATCAATGCTATGTAAGGCTACGATAGGCTGTTATCATAACTACTAACACACAAACAATTGCACTGGTTGAATTTTCTTCTCTCTTGGACCTCACAGAGGTGCAGTGATTTGTAAAAGCAGCTTTGGAGGCTTTGCATGAAACTTACAGTCAAACACAGAGGGAACATTTTTTATCCTGCAGTAGCAAGAAATCTGCCTTAACCTTGATGGTACTAGGATTTTTCAGTCTGACAGGTTATGGGATTAAAAGACCAGTGTGCAGCGAGGCAAATTACAGGGATATAAAACATCTGAGGGAAATCAATCCCTTGAGTCATTACATCCCTGTTATCATGGGACATCACATAATCTTGTGTAAAAGCATGTCAGACTCTATGTCCATGCTGCTCTTACCTCTCCTGTGGTGCTTCTAATGGGACAATGCCATAGAATCTCACTCCTCAACTAGCCACAACACTTCTTGGTTTGAGCTTGAAATATTCATGAGCAATATAGTTACATTCAGTTCTGCCAACACTGCCCTGTCTGATTAATCATTGTTTTTACCTCCCCAGTGATCACACACTGATGCATTGACAGACAGCATACATTTTTGCAGCCCCCACTTAAACAAGCTGACTCAGTTTGTCTCTCCTCATAAGAAAATAATCTCTCTGTTTGCTTCATTATCCCTATGCCCCCCTCTGCAGTTGACTCAGTTTGAACTAGCTTGCTGTGAATATGGATGACCAGAACTGTATATAGATAGAGACTGTAGCTTTCTCAGTGTCTGGCCTTCCAGAAACTTTTGAATGGATGTGGGGATGCTCTCCAAGTGGCTGAAGGCCTCTGGAAAACAAAGCTGATTTTCTGATTTGCCTTTTGTTCTGTCCCTACAGATAGTCCATGGACCTCAAATAAAAAAACACCAACTTGCAGTGTTTTAAATCTTAGCATCTTAGCCACAGCTCACATCAATATCTCCCCCTCTCCAGTGGCACAACGTGATGCATGCTCCAAGTGCATTTGCTCTCTCACAGTCACATCACACTTTCTGTTTACCTCTTTTTTTTGAAGGACAGAAACTCTTACAGACCTGCATGCTGCTGAGGCCAGGTGGCCAGCTGGTATCTGCAGGATCACCTTCTAAGTGTTTGACTACAGGTAACATGCTGGCTATTCCTCATGCAGGTGCTGTCATGCTGACACTCAATTTGATAGATTTACTGAACACACTCATGCGACAATCAATATGCCAGTTTTTCAGGATGCTGAGACAAAGACTATGATGTTCTTCTCCTGAGAAAGCCTTATGTTCTTTGGGATTTGTTTCCATATTGCATACGATAACTTCTTTTATTATATATTTACTTTGTATTTTTTGGTTTGTATCCAAATAAACCTGCTCTTGGCCTCAGTTCCCCTGCATTTCTGTTCTTATTCTCTTTTTATTTATAGTTCTGGAAAACCTTCTGTGCTTGCTTTCTATTTCTTTCACGATGTTTAAATCAGTTGGTTTTGCAATTAGCACATCATGTCTTCACTTCCTGTAAAGACAGCTTTTCTTGTTCAATTCTTTTCTTTTTTTGCTCTTACTCTTTATTTATATTTTTAACATGGATATTTTAAATGGGTTTGAATTTTTTCTTTTTTTTTTTTTTTTTTTTTTTTTTTTTTTTTTTTTTTTTTTTTTTTTTTTTTT